>JAJMEK010000022.1:0-134784 GCA_030574095.1 Metahyphopichia silvanorum
GAAAGATTTGTTTCCTGATCAATATCCACTTCCTGGGAACCACTCCTTGAGTCCTTGGAGAAACCAACTGAAGCTATCTTGTTCATCCATATGAAAAAACGACTCATGATGTGATCCTTGTGTCGGTCCAAATTAATCTTCAAGAATGGTTTCAAAAAATTGAAGGTTGTATCAAATAAATATCTACCGAATGATAATTCATTACTTATCCGAGAATTCCAACTCTTCATGTATGCTCCACATACACTCTTTTCTGGAGCAGCACTGGTGAAAGCAATCTGTCGTACCTTAGGAAGTACGAATCGTTGCTCAAATTGTTGCACACTTAACTCATTCTGTTTAGTCAAATCGGCATAATAAAGAGAGTCTGAGGGATACCGAACATACTTAATCGTGATTGAACGATTTCGAGCCTTGTATGTCTTTTCGTTGGCAGGAACAAAAAAATTGTTATAGCTTGCAGCACTTTGAGTTATATTAGAAATCCCTTCTGCAAACTTAGCCCTTGGAAGTGGAACATGGAACACTAACTTCGATCGTTGATCAGATGAAAGTGAAAACACAGTATCTAAAGATTCATATATGGATACACCATAAGTGTGGAATTGATCCATCGTATATACCAGAAAACCGACTCAGTATATTCTGAAGTTTCAAGTACAAAATGGAAGAAAAAAGCTCGATTTTATACGGTGTAGGTCACTAAACATTTAGAATCAAGGGGTACACTTTTGATTGACAGATTATTTTTTTCTGAGCGTTCATAATCGTCTTTTTGAAACAAACCGGCAGGGTTCAGGGAAACCACAGTTTACATGAAACACACCAATAAATTGACTGTGAAACCCGGTGTGAGGTTGTATAAAGCTTATCTAATTACGTTTCGGGTTTTTTTTAGTCATTAATTGCTAGTTGAAACGTGCAAATTAAGCTGTTCATGTTGTGGTTGCAGAATCGCCCAATTAGGAAGGTCCTGGATGTCAGTTTCCATATGAGACTTACCAAATATCTGACAATGCAATGATGCAGTTATTGGGGTAAACACGTATTACAAGCTGATTTCAGGTAAATCTTGTAAAAACAACTCATAGACGATGGAAATACTCAGCAAAATTAATTGTTCTGTTCGGCAGTCACACCATGGTTAAAACATTAATTTTCAAGCCCCAAGGATGTCTATCATTTCTGCGAATACGTCTTCCACCCATAGTGACTTTCTTTACGTGGGTCCCAAAATAGGACAATTACAATTTTTTATAGAATTCTAATATATTATACGAGAAGGAGAATTGAAATCTAATAAATGCAGTAAAAAATGTTCAAGGTTCCACGAACACAATAAATGACCAGATGACTGCGATAACCACCAACACAAACCCAAAGTAAATCACTGTGGTATGAGTCTTTGGAGACTGGTGAAATCTTTGATAGTTTAACAAGATACTTAGCATGCTGAGTAGTAAAGATATTAATAAACCAATAGTCAAAATGAAGTATAACCACAAATTATCGAATGCACCAAACTGAGTATCTTCTTGTTCTATTCTTAAAATATAAATGATCCCTAATGCAATCCCGCTCATGAAAAGAGACATAAATAAGAAGGTGAAATAGAAGAATGATATTATATTATCGTGGTCGAGCTCGAATTGTAATTCAAAATCATTCGTACTGGATTGGTAAAACTGATGATCTTCATTGATTGAATCGTAATTTTGCTCCAAATCCCCTCCTTTTTTTTTATCTAATAAAGGAACGTAATCATTCTTTTCTGTGGAACTTAAAAGTTTATGTTTGACTTTAATGCAAGAGAGCACCAACTGATTGAAAATCGATGGGTGATAGAACGCTTCATTGAGTTTCAAATACACCATGTAGTCATCTGTGAATTCATCATCGTCCTGATTTATATCAACATTTGGGGGTGTGTAGTCAAATAACGATTGACTTTCGGAGTACTGACTTTTAGTAAAGATTGAACCTTTATATGAATCGTTACTTCTAGCTGTCACCATTGAATGATTTTTATGGGATGAAACTTTTGTTTGGACCAAGGACTCATAGTGAGAGCTAATCGATTTGAGCGACATTTGCCGTTTCAAATATTGATTCGATTTATCTTCTAAAAGTTCATCCTCTGCCGACTTTTGGTGAGAAGCTTGGGTGATATTTTCCAAATTTTTAAACAAATTTAAATTTAAAAGGATACTAAAATGATTATTATGAAATGATTCACTGGGAATGATGTTAAAATAGCATGATTTAATGTACTCAAAAAAAGAAAGGTTTTTGAATAAACTCAATGAAAAGTTATTTTTAATGATTTGTTGAATCTTTTCTGGAAGCTTATTGATATGAGTTTCGCGATATGAATACTTCAAGTGGTTGTCTTCAATTGAATGTTGAAGATTTATATCGAAAGTATGTAAATTAGAATCATTGGAAGTGATCATCAAATGATTGAAAGGGAACTTATCATAATCTTTAGTATCAAACGATAAATTCAAATCTTTGGGATTGTTAGTGGTTGTGATATCATGGTCAAAGGTTATTAAATAATCATCTTGGAATATGTTTTTAGCAGCAAGTGAACCTTTTGATGAACCATTACTTCCCGCATCGTTAGAATCAGGGTTTTCTGCTTCATCGTGGGACTTACTTAAAAAGTATCGAGATCTCTTGCATACCAATTTGGCGGTTGGCTTAAGTTCATTATTGACGATGCAATCAATAGTAATTTTGGTTAGAGGTGTCAATGATGTCTTTAAAAGGTTCTTTAATTTCACTTCGGTATCTTTGATGTGAGGATTTTCTAAGTACTTTAAGAACAACTCAATTATATCATTGGAAAGCATACAATAACTGAATTTTCTTAATCCACCAGTGTAAGCAATTAAGATTGAAAAGGGTTGATTATCATGAGAAAGAACATAGGAAGGAAAGTATTTTTCATCATTCAAAAGAGATTTTTTAGTTAAATAGATGAAGGAAACCTGGCATGAACTTAAAGATTTGAGACTAATGTAGACATCAAGATTGATTAATAGTTCGTTGGTTGTATTTGAATCATTTGGAAGAAGAAAATCAAGTTTAAAATTTTTCTTTAGTAAGCCAACTAAGTCAAAATTAAGGGTACTAAAATCTTCAGCAGTATAGTCAAGAAACTTGTGTTTAGAAGTACCTTTGAGAATAGAATAATACAATGAAAGACATGATTTGATATAGGTAGTTAACTGGGTCAAATCGGAGGTTATCGGTGTCAAGTCACGATTTATGAACGACTTTGAATTGGAGTTTAAGTATGATTTGAGACTAGCCACAAAATTGTCGGAAATGGCACTAGGGTAGTTTGAATATTTCAAGAACTTCTTGAATATTTTTTTCAATGCTATTTTTTGAATTACGATAAACTTAGTAAGTTTTTTAAGAACCAAAGAAACCTCCATGATCAATTGATAATTAATTTCATTCAACTTGAAGATTCGGTCAGCCACCAAATTGTTATTGGTAGAGCCGTCACTTGTAGTGGATAAAGTTTCATCGTCGGTTATGTTTCTGACTAGTCCGTTGTAATACTGTAATTTTCTCGATAGTTCACCTACTTTAGTGGTGACAAAAAGGTTGATGTAGTCGAAATTCTCTACGAATGACTGATGGAGGGTATTGAGACGGACAAGGTCAGGAGTAGAACATTCTGAAGACTGTCGTATCTGATGTTTAAGATCGTTATAATCAAGATTATACGCCTTCCATTCAGGAATGGATAAATGCACGAGATTCTTACCAAATTTCATCACCCATTTACTGAGATAATTCCTTTGGTAATAATGCAATACTTACGGAATAAGATTCGAGAATATTATTCTAGGAATTGTCCTCTTATATATAGTACCAGCCTATTTTTGCACGAGGGAAATCAGATGCCAAAAACGATCTTCGGTTAATAATAAATTACAATAAAATTACAAAAAAAAAAATCCCTATGCTTTATATCACTTGAAATAGGCTGATGCGCAATGTGCAGATGATATTGTTACATGAGGCTGGTGAAAAATTCCCTGGCAATTTGCGCCCATAAACCCTATTGCCTAATAAGGAACGCTGGGACCATCAGATAAATCCATGACAGGAGCCACTAGGAACCCGACCTGGTGGTGGTTGTGCTGAAGAAGTTCTTGTTGACTCATGACTAACCCCTTAAATCTTGATAACCCTCCGCTTCTGGATCAACATCTGCCCCAGGCCCGGAATTGATAATCCTCACATGGTTGGTTTCCTAATTGGTACTGGTGCACCCTCCCACGTGGGGCCTAAGTCCGTGGCATAACTCGTGGTAGCCAACCACAAGCGAAGGATGGTACACAATTGACGGTGGTTTAAGACAATACCATGTTCGGGACCACCACATGGTCGCCAGGGCCTTTGGGGTCCAGTCACAGGGTTATTTGTAGAGAAAAAACTCCAGTGTCAGGGCCTCTCCAAAAGTTTCACCATCTGCACCTCATCTAAACCTTGTTCTATATCTGGACTATATTCGCCTCCAACTCTAATGCAATGTAGGGTTATGAGGAGCCTGCCAGGAGGTTGGAATTACAACTTGTGGCAGAATGCCGAATCAGGAAGCAGATTTTCAACGCATCGGCGAATGCCCAACGGGGACGCTAGTATTGTTCATGCAACGCTCCAGGGCAAATTCTTCACCACTGTAATGAGTTCTACGGCTTTTCAGCCATTCCATCACTTGGAATTTTTCCTTCCCTTTGGTTCTGAATACTGCCGATGCTCGTTTGCCGACGATAATGGTAAAATTTTTAGTATAAGCGCAATGCACAATGGCATCCCATCATCGCTTGACGTCTGTATCCGGATTCTTTAATCGCCCTTTACCCTTTCTGACATGACACCCTGCTTCTTGCCTATAGCAAAAATTACTCAACCCAATATTAGGACTGCTAAGCAGCACGTTTCCGTCAACTATGGAGTTCTGCTGAAAGCATCCATGCTATGAACACAAAACCACACCGAAAATAAAATACAAAAAAAAAAACACGCTTTCCTCTCCAGCTGGTATTTGTTTTCATTCTCTTCTACTCCCACCAACTACTGTCTCTTCGGGATTCTTGTCGAATTCCCGGTTTGGCTTGACCGCCTAAATGGTTTTCTTCATTTGCAGCCAAAATGGTGGGCGCGGTCGTGTACCTTGCCCCAACCTTCAAATGGAGGTTTTTTTTCAAGGCTAATATTATCTTACTAACAAGTAATGTCGAAATTATCCATTGATTCATTCATTGAATTCAGCTCGGGGCTCTTTGAAGCGTATCCTTCCACTACCACGTTATCAATAACATATGCTAATCTTGAAAAAAAACAAAAGGTGGTGAAAAAGGCCTCCAACGTAGTCACTTTTAAGTGCTTTGAACCTACTCTGGGAAAATGTATTAAGTACAAGACTAGTAAGTCTAAAGAATTGTCAAGATTGTTAACGTATGCTGGACCAAGAGGAGTGCTGAAGCAAAAGGATGGGGTCGATAAAAAATCGTCTAAAGATAAAGAATTAAATGAGAAAGCCATTGGATTAGCAAGTATAATGAGTAATTCACCATATGTTGAACCTGTAAAAGAAACAATAAATACCCCCGAACCTACAGAACAACCTAAAAAGAATAAGAAGAAAAAGAAGGGTAGAAGGTAATGAATAACGAGACAGTAAATAGAATTAAAATATTAATTAGCCCCCTGGGCCATCATACATAACCAGAATATATAAATCCTGCTGGGTTTCAAGAACTCTTGAATAATCCTTTGAATTTGGTAATCAAATCTCGTTTGGAGGCCTTTACCAGGTTTTCCACACCATCCCCACTATTACTAGCCCCATGGATAGAAGTAATAGTAGAGGTGTCGCCAGCAGCAGTGGATCTTTTGTCAGGGAAGACTGTGGAGTTAGACACGGAGTTGGTTGGGGTGTTTGTGTCGAACTCGGTGGATTCTGTGGGCGTGAAATGCCTCGCCTTATCTCTTTCGATTTCACTAGGATCATTGCCTTCATGGTTCGAAACACGTTCGAATGTTGAGTCACCACCAGCCGATCCAGGAATTGAAACTGCTGCAAATGAGCTTCGAGTAGACACATGAGTGAGATCGGAGTCCTTTGGAGACGAGTTTTTTGATTCGTGATCGGAAGCGGGAGCTACTGAGTCTTCCTTTTCGAATTCGTGAAATTCAATAAGCTCTTCTGGATCAACGTAGTTATTTTGCATTCCATTTTCATCGTACTCGACTTTATAATCATCATTAATGATCCAATCGTCACCATTGACAACGAATTTGAACACCACCTTCTGTCTGTGATCAAAATTGATCTTTTTCGTGAACACCCCGTCACTATCGGGACTTAACTCCAGTGTTTTCCTCCAATTGTCAAAGTTTCCCGTGACATGGATGGAATCCACATTTTTCACATTGCTATTTTGCAATCGCCTGCAATTTGTTAGTACACGGATCAATACAATGGTAATGAAGGGTCTACGTACCACACAAAGTTGTAATAATAGTAGGTCATATACACCGGTCCAATGTAACAAACTTAAGATAAAGAAGAAGTAGCTTAAAAAAAGGTGTGATATTTTCCACAAAAAAATATTATAAGGGATAAGGCGCTTTAGGGGAGGAATCGGTTGATAATTAACGATCGGATCAGGTACACCCAGACGGTGATTTGGAGCCGATTTTTTTCACCTGATAGGGCTGAATTGCAGCAGATGGATGGATCTGGTGTTTCGGATGTTTTCAACCAGATTTTGACCCTCTGGCGATGAATATTCAATAGTTTCTTATCTCTGGATCAGATCAGGGCCCTGCAGTTATACGAGACGCGGCGCACGACCGGGCAGCCCAAATCAAGCCCAAATCTTGCCCAAATCAGCAGCCAAAAAGGGGTGTAGACAATCCACCAAGCGGACGTAGAGAGTGTGGTTGGTATATTGGCGTTTAATTGTGCTGCTGTGATTTCAAGGGCTTTTTGGCGGTGCCTACTGACCCTATACTGTCTTTGGAAAAGGTGCAAATTAAACCCAAAATCAGCCATTTGCGGCACAAAATGGTGTAATATACGCACCATTTGCAATAAATGAAGGTTTTGCCAAAATTAGACAAAATGCTCCAAAATCAACCAATGTTTGTCAAACCACAAAAGCTCCATGCTACAACCGCCTCGAGTCCAAATCATGTCTTAAATCAGCCATTTTCGTCGTTCAGGTCCGGTTCGACTGGTACTTTCCCATAAATTGAATGGTGGCATGGATGCAACCGTGCCCCCGCACGACCCCCGACGCGGATCAAAAGAACAGCTGGTGTTTTTTTTCACTAAAACACCAAAAACAGCCATGGCAAAAAAGACAAAAACTTCTACTTCCAAGGCTTCTGTGGTTGATTCCAAGTCGGAATTGTTTGATGTAGATCCAATTCCAGAGCTTGAGTATGGCAAGGGCCAGTTAAGATCGTATTTAATCACCACTCCGGACCCCGTGGTGATGAAAAAGAGACACATACTTTCCCTTCGGGAATTAGTATTGGTGATTTCGTTGGTGGTATTCTCGGGATACATTAGATTATCACAATTGGAGCTCCCCAATTCGGTTGTGTTCGACGAGGTCCATTTCGGAGGTTTTGCCAGAAAATACATCTTGGGGAATTTCTTCATGGATGTTCATCCTCCTCTTGCCAAGATGCTTTTTGCTGCCGTGGGTGCAATTGGAGGGTTTCAGGGCGATTTCGAATTCAAGAATATTGGTGACACTTATCCTGAAACCACGCCTTATGTGTTGATGAGAGCTTTCCCCGCCGTGTTGGGAGTAGCCACCACTCTACTCTTTTATTTCACTTTGAAAAATTCAGGTGTACGTCCCGTGGTGGCCTTTTTAACTACATGTTGTTTCATTGTAGAAAATGCCAGTGTCACCATCTCAAAGTATATCTTGTTGGACTCTCCTTTGCTTTTTTTCATTGCTGCTGCCATATATGCGTTCAAAAAATTCGAAATTCAATCTCCTTTCTCCTTTGGTTGGTTTAGAAGCTTGATCGCAACCGGGATCGCTCTTGGTTTAGCCTTGAGTTCTAAATGGGTTGGTTTATTCACTGTCGCTTGGGTAGGCATTTGTTGTATCTACCAATTATGGTTCATCATTGGTGACTTATCAGTCACCAACCGTAAAATCGTCGGTCATTTCTTGTCTCGTGGGTTGATTTTACTTGGTATCCCTTTGGTGATTTATATTGTATCTTTTGATGTGCATTTCAAATTGTTGAAAAATGAAGGTGATGGCTCTGCTTTTATGTCAAGTGCTTTCAGAGCCACCTTGAATGGTAATAATATTCCTCGTGATATCGTCAGTAATGTTGGTTTTGGTTCTACGGTAACCATTCGTCATTTGAATACTCAAGGTGGTTACTTACATTCTCATAATAATTTCTACCCTGGTGGATCTAAACAACAACAAATTACTTTATACCCTCACTTGGATAACAACAATAACTGGATCATAGAACCTTATAATGAAACAATGCCTGATCATTTTGTTCCAATCACCGATGGTACAAAAGTTAGATTGGTTCACGCTAATACTGGCCGTAGATTACATTCTCATGATGAAAAACCTCCTGTCAGTGAACGTGATTGGCAAAAAGAAGTCAGTTGTTATGGTTACGAAGGTTTTAGCGGAGATGCTAATGATGATTGGGTTGTTGAAATCGTTCCTCATGTAACTATTAAAGGTGAAGCTCAAAATACAGTTAAAGCATTACAAACAGTTTTCAAATTAAAACATGCCATGACTGGTCATTATCTTTTCTCCAGTGAAGTGAAATTGCCTGACTGGGGTTTTGAACAGCAAGAAGTTACTGCTGCATCCCAAGGTTACAGACCTCTCACACACTGGTATATTGAAACAAATACTAATGAATTGTTATCGCCTTCAGAAACTGAGGTGGTTAATTATCCAGAACTTTCATTATGGGATAAGATTGTTGAATCTCACAAAACCATGTGGAAAATCAACCAAGGATTAACTGATCACCATAATTGGCAGTCATCTCCAACTGAATGGCCATTATTAATGAGAGGTATCAACTATTGGGTTAGAGATCACTCCCAAGTTTACTTCATAGGTAACGCTGTGCTTTGGTGGACTAGCACTGTAACTGTGGTGGTATTCATAATTCATGCTATATTTTCCGTACTTCAATGGCAAAGTGGAAAACTTTCCACTGTCAACAAATCGGTGTTTAATTTTAATTCCCAGGTATTCTTATACTTGCTAGGATGGTTGTTACATTACTTCCCATTTTTCATCATGGGAAGACAATTGTTCTTACATCATTATATTCCAGCTGCATATTTCGCTGCATTGGCAGTTGGTCATTTATTTGATATTTTTGTTAATTACTTGATTGCAAGTAATAAAATGATCCAACGAGCAGGATATGTTGTATTGACATTGTTTTTTGCCTTCTGTTTAGTATTCTACATCAATTATTCGTCATTGGTTGCAGGAACTCCATGGACCAAAGAAAAATGTTTAGCATCCAAAGCATTAAATTGGGATTTTGACTGTAACGCATTCTTGGGCAGTATTGATGAATATGCCAAACTTTCCAAGCCATCGGTATCTACCGGTACTGCGCAACCAATTGAAAACCAAGCGGAATTGAAAGAAGCCAAGGAAACTCCCGAGGCAGTCGAACAGCCTATTGCACAGGACGAAAGCCATGCTTCACCATTTGTGGAAGAGCCTGTTGTAGAAGAAGCTCCAGTGGAGGAAGTCCCTCCGGCTGCTGTTGATCTCGAAGAAACTAAGTGATGGTTATAGACTAAATAGTGTACGGAACGTTTTGTAAGTATTTGGTGTATTATCGACTCAATATCGTCTAGCGACCCGTCAATGACGGTCTTACGCCCATCTGATAGTCACCTTGATGGTAGTGTAAATGGTGATGCTCATGTGACTTCCTTCTTCAGGTAGCGCCCCTCACACAAGGTCACCGCAAAATTCTACATCTTGATCTCATCGTCTCCATAATCATGTCGGATTCGGATAATACATGTCGGATTTGCCGAGGTGAAGCCACGGCTACCCAGCCGTTATTTCATCCTTGCAAATGCCGAGGATCCATTCGATACATTCATGAAGATTGTCTTTTAGAATGGTTACGTCATTCGAATAAGTCTAGTGAACAATGTGATATTTGTAATACTCCGTACAAATTCAGAACCATTTACGATGCTAGTATGCCTTCTAAAGTTCCTATCAAATACACAATGATGAAATTGGTCAACATCATCAGCTCCACATCCATGATTTCCTTATCGGTGATGCTTTATTTTTCATGTTTAGTCATCCAGGTGCCGGTATTCTGGAAATTTATTGGCCGTATCTTTACTTATGTGATTGATGGGCATCTTCCAAATCATCACCAAACATTTAGTCAGGCATTGTTGTTTGGTGAACATCAAGTGGATAATTCGTCCTCTTCAAACATTTGGCTCCAGTTATATGCTTTTTTCGATCATACATATTTCAGTGGGGTAAGATACCTTATCGTATTTGGATTTGTCAATTTGGCCCTTTTCATCGAGCACGACTGGGTAGTTAGAGATGAAGGCTATACCAAACTTCTCCTCAAAAGAATTGGTAAAGAACCAAGAACAAAACTTGTAGATATCCTTCAACAAGCTCTTCATGGATTGAGAAATGATGGTGCTAACGGTAACGAAGACGCTACTGAAAATTTACAAAGAGTACAAAATTTAGCAAGAGCCATTAATGATTTGCAAGATAGAAGACCTCATGGTCACCATGAAGAAATGCTCAGAAGAGCCATTGAACAAGATTTTGATTCTCAGGCTGAAAATGCTCCTGTTGATGCTCCTCATCCTGCTGCATTTTACCATCCTCAACCAGATGCTTCAGACTCGGAGAATGATAATGTAGATTCAGATAACGAACAAGCAACTAATGATGCCAATGATACTGACTCTGATGATGATGAGGAGGAGGATAACGTTCAAGAATTAAATGCTGGTGCTGGTTTTGCTGCTCGTGAAGATGCTGCTCAAGCTGCTGCTGTTGCCAATGCTGGAGGTGATGTATTTGAACTTCTTGGATTCCGTCTCAATCTTGCCACTCCTCTACTCTTGATGGTTCTGTGTGACGTCATCATTACCTTATATTTGTTTAACATTTATTTGATCCCTCATATGCTTGGTGATGCCATTGCCGCCATCATTGGTATTGCTATCAGATCATTTGGTATCCCAGCTTGGTTCAGATTCCTATCGTACGTTGAGAGTTCTGAAACTTTGAAGAAGATTGAGTCGATTGGATCTTTGTTTCATACCGATAATGAATTCATCAACTTTTCCCTTGACACCGTTCTCGAAGTAATTATCAAGCCAACAGGTCAAATTCTTTATGATATATTCGTCAAAGATAGAACAGATTTGGCTGATTCACGTTGTTTGACTGAAAGAATAGTTACTCTTTGCATTGGTTATGGTCTCATCTGCCTTACTGTTTACAGATTCATGAAATTATTGACTTCCGGTAACAAGCCTCTCATGGGTACTCCTCGTAGTATCTATCAATTCCTTTTTGAGGTTGCTTCCACATCAAAGGTTTTTGTGATCTTTTCAATTGAAATATTCTTTTTCCCTGTATATTGTGGGTGGTTACTTGATTTTTGTGTGGCTCCTTTACTTTTAAGCAAATTCACTCAAGTGGATCCAGAAACTGGTGTAACGACTTTTCAATTATTGGTCACATCTACTGTTTCCTGGCTTTCAATTAATTACGTCAGAGTGGTGCTATATTGGGCCATGGGAACTGTATATATGTTGTGTTTTGCTTTATTCATTGGAATGGTCAGAGGACAAATCCTCAGACCCGGTGTTCTCTTCTTTATCAGAAGTCCTGATGATCCAAATGCTCGTCTTATACATGATGCCCTTGTCAAGCCATTGATGCTTCAGCTTTCTAGAATTTATTTGAGTGGAAAAGTATACACTGCGTTCATTCTCATTGGTATAGGAGGGGTCACCTGGGGTGTCCGCCTTTTGATTACTCCAACATCCTCAGGAAAAGATGTAATGCTTCCAATTCAATTGTCTAATTTTCTTCCTACTGTTTTCGGTGCAGTTTTGGTACTTCAAATTACATTTTTGGGTGAGAATGCCAATAGTTCAAAAGAACTTATAACCAAGTACTGTCGATTATATTGGAAACAAGCTTTTGAAATTTCATGTCATAAACTCAGACTATCTCATTTCGTATTGGGTAGACCAATTGCCTACGAAAGAGGTTATATTCTTTACCGTAACATATTCCACAAAATTTTAGGAACATCGTTACCTGATTTTTCCCAACCAGTTAACTATCGGGCGGGTCAAAGAATTTTTAAAGAAAACCCTGAAGTCAATGCATGTTTCGTTCCTGATGGATCATACATAAGAGCTCCTGATAATGATACGGTGTCCAGAAGTTATATCAAAAAGTTATTTGTGGCAGTAACTAAGGATGACAAATTGATTTCTACAAATGACCCACCGGCAGAAGATGAAAATGCAGACGATAGTTCTCTCTCAGATGACGAAATAACCAACGAAAATGCATACACCATAGTATACAGGCCACCAAATTTTAAGGTTAGATGCTTATTGTTGATCTTGATGTTATGGGTATTTGCTGTTATCTTGATATTGTCGTTAGTATTATTCAGTTTAATGTTTGGAAGACCATTTTCAGTCTTATTGTCCTATCATCCTATTATTTCACTTGTTGGCGATACATATACTGTTTCATTCCTGCCCGTAAATGGAATGTTTGCAGATTTGGCATCCGTCCTCATCGGATTGAGAATTTCATTTTCACTTTTGAAACATATAGACGGAAGACTCAATAAACCTGAAGATCAACAGGCTGATAACAGAAGGGCAGATGTTGGTGTTGGTGCTAATGAGGTTGAAGTTGAAGATGGAGAAGTTTTGAGAGATATGATAAATCACATTAGAGAGCGGTTTAATTCAACCTTAGTGATTTCTATTATTGCATTGCCCATATGGACAATTTTATTCTATTCAGTTCATTCTTTCTTCATAGAATTACCATTGTTATTTTTCCGTTCTAACAAAGAAACTCTTGGTGTTATTGGATTTATAGTGCATATCATAGTATCGGGTTGGACACTCTATCCGCTAGTGACGTTGATGAGGTGTGTTTTAAAGAACTTGAATGCTCAAGATCCAACACTGTTTAAAGAAAGTATCTCTAAATCAGGGATTATGTCTAGCTTACATGTTTTCTTTACCGTTCATTTATCGTACTTCATAGCCAGAGAGGTGAGATGTAATTATGAAAGTATATGTGTTAACGATAAATTTGATATGACTCTTCGATTGTCGGTAATCATACTTTATTCGTTGTACATATATGAAAAGAGAGGACATAAAATGATCACCAGATTAGAGGAACAAGTTAAGAACGAAAAGTACGTGGTGGGCAGAACAATTGAGAATGTGGATATAGAAGAGTAGTTGTGCATGTATATAGAATAATGATATTTCTATCATGTATAGTGTAAATTATGTTCCAGTAGTAAGTTTCGTATATGTTCCAGTAGTAAGTTTCGTAAGTTTATTGAAGAATGTATACATATGATTTTACATATAATGACTTTTTCATTTAGACTAACTTTTTAGTCCTGTATATCATGAACTACAGGATGAATATTATATGTTTTATGGTTTGTCGTAAATTTCTAGATTAACATCATGCTGATTCTTAATTTTCTTCAATCGCTTTCATCATCTTCGTGGTTTTCAGCTTCTTCCTCCTTTGCGGCGGCCTTTAACTTCTTTTTCTTCCGTTTTTGTTCTTTATCAGCTTCTCGTTGACGTTTTAGTTCTTCGGTATCTACACCTCCCAAGTTTTCATGATCGAACATCTTTTTAGCCATTTCAATTTTAGCACTTTGTTCACGAATGTAATTCATTCTGGATAGTTTTCCTGGGTCATTGCGTAACACAAAGGGCAAATCACTAATTCTGATTCTCGACCGGCCTTGAACTTTAGCCACAGCAAGGCAGTTTTGTGATAAATCTGCCAAATACTCATTTAGACAATCATCAAGTGTATTTACTGTGGACTCGAGAGACACGGGCTCATCTCCAAGAGCATAGAGAAGTGATTCTATTTCTTTGGTGAATAACCGAGGCTTTCTCCGTCTTCTGAAGGATGGAGCCTGGGCTGTCCTATAGTAATATTGTGACATAGAGGGTAGCAAATAAGAACGTATAGTTGGTACGACATTTGTGTTCATAAAATGGGATGGTGAATGTCGCACGAGCCTAGGGATGTCGCAATTACTACTACGGTGACAAGCACAAGCGGTGAAGGCCGTTTAATGTATGGAAAGATATAGTTATATGGATTGAATTTGTGTGACCTAACAGTGGGAGAACTTGCTTGAGTGCATAAAAGGAAAGAGTTTCCGATGTCTTATATTCCGTTGTCCTGACCTTGGCAAACCCCAGGGTTGCGAAATTCCATAATGGTCGATGCGACATTTATCCTACTACTGCCAATAAATGAAATCATGTAGCCTCTGATAGTTCGTGGATCACGATGTTATTGATGAAGTCTGTATTGGCAGTGGGTAGAGCATCGAAAGTTCTACCTCCATCAATGATGTCCTTCAATTGAGATTCCAATTGACCGTCTTTGAGCTGGTCACTGGTGAGATGGATAAGACAATTCAGACGTTCAAGCTCATTTGCTATTTGGACCTGGTGATTATCCATCAATTGGCTGTTGCTGACAACAATAAGAGGCTTTAGGCTACGTAAGCAGTCAAGAATCGAACCTGTTCCCGCATGGGAAATCACTAGGTCTACGGATTCCACCAAAGCTTGGAAGTCAGTCAGAAACGCCAACGCAGATACCTTAAAATTGTCTTTGGCCTCGAGCGTGACTACCGACTTGTCATTTGTTTCGTTTGCGATGGAGAAATCAAACGATTCCATGATATTATTGGATTCAAGCAACTCACTAAAGTACTTCTTGCTGACATGGGTTCCATTCTTGGACTCGTTACCATACTGAATGTAGAGGTGCGATACACCCAAGTTCCTGACCGTTTCAAGGAACTGGACCGTCACCACATGGTCCAAAAGCGCCTTGAAGGTCACGGTAGCGCCTGTAGTCACAAGTAAAGCAGTCATAGCTAACGTAGCACAAACGAAACTAGAAAAGAAGCCTGGTAAGGTCCCAAACAAAGCGTCCGTACACCAGCTGCTGCTGTTGCCGGAGGCTCGAGTTGCCTGGCAGCTGTGTGGGGTTGTGCAGCCCGGGGCCTTCCTCCCCCAAAATTTTCGTGTCTTCCCCAGATTGCCGGCACCATCCACGCATTCGGAGTAAGTGGAATCTCACCATACATGACTTTTTCCTACGCACTTTAAATCAACGGAACAAGGACCTCCAGAACACCAGATTAAAACTCAAGGTTTAATCCGGACTTTATTGGCACGCATTTCATATTCCCCTCCTTCGCATCTACCCGTGAGAGTCGTGCGCCCCGCCCGTTTCTTTTGATCTTCCTGGGCTGTTGTTTTCGCTTAGTGTTTCCACTTTTAAGTCGCTGTACGTTTTTTTTTTTTCAACCCATACTTTGACTCAATCTTCACGTCATTATGCTTCATGCCAAACCTCCGGGCATGTCTCCAGACTCCGTTAATGACATGTCGTCGTCGATTCTTGATGACGGGGTGGACTCTACCGTTTCAAAACTGAAAAAATCTTCGATGCTGTCAACAACCACCAGTATTACCCCAGAGTCGTCCGGCCATAATGGACCTCAGCCTATCCCCAAGAAATCTCAACAAATAAAAACTGATAAACCAAGACCTCACATTTGTAACGTTTGTACTCGAGCTTTTGCTCGTCTTGAACATTTGAAACGTCATGAACGGTCTCATACCAATGAAAAACCTTTCCAGTGTGCCACCTGTGGCCGATGCTTTGCCCGTCGGGATTTGGTTCTTAGACATCAGCAGAAACTTCATCCTAACCTTCCCAACGTGATGAGAAGAAGCTCCACATCAAGTAATAAGGATGGCTCAAGTGAGGGTTTCAATAACAATGAACATATCATTATTCTTCATAATAATACTAGTGCCAATGCTCCATTACCTGATCAACCGCTTTCTTCCAATAATCATTATCCCCATCTCAAAGATGACTCGGTATCTTCATCCCCAGTTGACCCACAAATCTATTCTCCTTCATCGGCTGATATCGTTCCTCAATTTAAAACCTCTTTATTTGGTTCTCAACCGAGAAAGAGAAGCACTAGTGATGCTTTCATTCCTTCTCCCATCCCAACAACTTCAAGCTTGAATACTCCTCCTCATACCCAACACATCATCAATGGCAAGAATAACATTCATAATGGTAAAGCATTAACTCAACAGCCCCTGCCTCAACAAACTGGTGACTCTCCTGATCATAAAAATAAACCAAACTCTATCCCTCACCATCTTCGTGGAACTTCCGCTAAAACTCGTCATGCTTCGTTTTCTGCTGCTTCTTCTCTGTCATACACAAACACAAGAGATGCTCTTCATATCCAGCAGAACAATAACATGTTCGATGGACCAAATTCTCAGCAAGTTGGCTTTGCTACTCCTCAACTTCATCCTGCCGAGTTACCTTCAAAAGGTGGTTTATTATCAGGTCTTGATTTAACTTCTTTGGGTCTAGACTGGAGTAACATAGAAGGGCTTGATTTAAGTACACCCACCTTGAAACATGGTGGTGCTTCAAGTAATTCATTATCTAGTCAACCTTCTTTCCCGGGTGCTACTACAACGAATAATGATAAAGGTAGACCTTATTTTGACTCAAATGTCATGGCTAATCACCAATTCCAAAATCCTAGCCATCCTCATCATATAAAGGGTACTACTCCTTTTGAATTTGGTATGAACCCTCCTAATGACACTTCTTTTATGCAACATGTACTACAGATGAATAATGAAGATTCCACATTCCAACTTAATTACAATAGTCTTTTGGAAAAACTGAAGAAACGTCAACAAATGAGTTTAGACCAGGAAACTCCTCAAAAAAAACCAAAATCTACTGGCTCCGATCGTCCCAGCGTAGCTAGCTCAGATAACGGTGAATGGTTACAAGAACTTATAAACACTCCTTATGAAGCAAACTTTCCCCTAGCTTCTCATAATATTGGTTTCACTGAATTTCCCTTCAGCGATAGTCAGAATAATCTCAATGAAATAACGTCTTTATTCAGGTCCCGTCAAATAGATTTGGTGAAGCAAATGAATCCCGTTTTACCCAATGGGCATGACATGCCTATATCTGAGATGGATAATTCTAAGAAAAAAGATGTTGAGCCAGCTACGGTTATGCAACGAGAACCAAATATTGATGTTGAATTTACAATTGGTGATTTCCCTCAAGATTTCATTACAGAAGAACTCAGAAACAAAGTAATTCTTGTCAGCAATATTACAAATATTCAATTTCCTCCTTTGGAAGATTTGAATGCTTACATGAGACTTTACGAAAAAGAATTTAACAAATATTTCCCTTTCATTCATCTTCCATCATTGAAGAATCCCATGGTTGACAATTTCGAAAATATTCCATTACTTTTATCAATGGCTGCCATTGGAGCATTATACTCCTATCATGACTCAAATACTTTACTTTTGTTCAATTTGTCGAAATATCATATTCAACATTTTTTTGAAAAAGAAGTTACTTTGGACAATTTACAATTCAAGAAGGTTCCTTTAATGGCTCATCAGTGTTTGGTATTACATATATTTATTTCAATGTTTTTAAATGAACCAAACATGCTTGAAATAACGTCCAGACAAATGAGATCTATGGTTGGACTTATTAGGTCTACGAATTTCCATAAGCCGCTAGAATATTTCCTTATTCCACCGGCTCAAATTAAGAAATCTAGTGAGACCGTTCTTATTCAAAATAACTTCGATTATTTTATTATGGCACAGTCTAGAATCAGAACTATTTACTGCTTCTATATGTTAGAAACATTCCGGTCATCACTACTTGGCTTACCGTTACCATTGCCGGCCACGTCCATTGAGTCTGGTTCGCATTGTGCAAATGAAAACTTGTGGAGGTGTGAAGATGCTGGTAAGTGGTACAAGGAATTAATAAGAGGGGACCAGAAGGATATTGTTGAATTGAGTAACCACGAATCCATTAGAAATATGATTAATGACGTTAACAGTCATCACAATCTCGAATGTAAATTATCTTATAACAATTTACTATCAATGTTGATGAATATCCATGAACAAATTCAAGTTGAGTATTTGAAATTTAAGGATAGTCAAGACAATATTTCGCAAATATTAAATTGGAGATTACACTCAAGGCCAAAATTAGAGAGGTTGCTTAAATCATGGGAATCATTCTTTATCAGAAATGGGGGATTCATTATTGTTAATGATTTCAATAATCATGTTTTGAATTCAAATAGTGAATTCAAATTGATTTTACCACTCTTATCATTTGCTAGAATCAGGCTATGTATTAATATTACTCCAATCATGGAGAGAGTCTTGTATAAGGATTGGGAAGGAATGAACCGAGAATTAGCAAAATTGGATGACGATTTCGAAGGATTGAAAGAATGTGTGAAGTATGCCGTTGAAGTTGTTGATTTGTGGATCCATAATATTTCAATTATCAATGATGCTAAGCAGACGTCACTAAGGACGCCGGTATTTTTTGTGACTTGTGTATTTGTATCAATTATCATTTTATCCAAATATCTTGATTTAATAGAAAAGAGTGAAGAAATAACAGTATTCGACAAGGTATTCTGGTTAAACTGTGAGAAAAAATTACAAAAAATTGCATCAATTTTAAGTCCAATCAATGAAAGCAACTCATATTCTGAGTTTTTACGCAAAGAATCAAATGGAGTTTTCGATTCAATTGGAGGTGAAGGCTTCAAGGAAAGTGATGAAATAGTCAGAAACTTGGTTGAATCCAATAGTGCCAATTCGAAAGCCATCATTGGAGCAATGTCATCATGTAAGTTATCAACTCGATCATTGTTCCTTGGAGTTAGAATTTTAGCGGATGCGCCTGTATGGCCTTTAGCAATGGGATTTGCAGAAGCATTGAAGAATAGAGCTACTTATAATTCCCAGAAATAAAGAGTCAATGGAGTTAGCAGCTCCTAAAACACAAAGATAACCAACAAAATAAAAAAAAACCAAACCCCGTTCATGTCCAGAAAAACTTTACTACGTACGCTTTTAATTTTTCAATTCTTGTGTACTATATGTTATATAATGATGAATTTACGTATTACCTTATCTCACTCTGTCTTGACAACATCTATCCACAGTTTCGTTCTGTGCTATATTTTTGAAGCATTCTTTGCTTAAATATAAACTCCTTGTCATATCCTGAACTACTTTTATAGATAAGTCTATGATGTGCATCTTTATGTATGTGCTGAAGCAAAAGAAATGTTCCTGCATGTGAACCCGAGTAAGCGAAAATTGCATTGCAGAAATCATCTCATCGCCAAACCAAAGTGACGCTATTTTCACCAATATTGACGTTAAAGTCGAACTTTCAAAGACTAAGATTGATCATGACTCATACAAAGCTAAATGGACGAGATCTATATGAAAAAATCGGGAAGCCTACCACGATTGTAGCCCCTATGGTGGACCAATCTGAGCTTGCATGGAGAATTCTTTCCAGAAGATATGGAGCTCAACTTTGTTACACCCCTATGTACCATGCTCGGCTTTTTGCTACCGATGAAAAGTATAGAAAGCGAATGTGGAGTGATATGGATGGAGATGCAAACACCGACAGACCTTTGGTGGTGCAGTTTTGTGCAAACGATGCCGACTATCTTCTCCAGGCTGCTAAACTAGTAGAGGACAAATGTGACGCCGTTGATCTCAACCTTGGGTGTCCCCAAGGGATTGCTAAGAAAGGAAAATACGGGGCATTTTTAATGGACGATTGGGATCTTGTATATAAACTCATTAATAATTTGCATAGGAATTTGTCGATTCCCGTAACTGCCAAAATACGAGTTTATGATGATTGGGAGAAGTCTCTTGAGTATGCCAAAATGGTGGTCCTGGCTGGAGCTCAGTTCATCACCATTCATGGAAGAACCAGAGATATGAAGGGACAGGCAACCGGATTGGCTAATTGGGATATTCTACGGTACTTGCGAGATAACTTACCAGAAGGACAAGTCTTTTTTGCCAATGGAAATATATTGTATGCATCAGACATTGATCGTTGTATAGACCACATTAATTGTGATGCGGTAATGTCTGCTGAAGGGAACTTGTATAATCCAGGAGTTTTCTGGACTGAAACAGAAGATGTTGATAAGCAGTTTCCTCGAGTCGACAAACTTTTAAGAGAATATTTTGAAATAGTAAAAACATGTCCCGGTGAAGCATCTAAAACCGCTATGAAGGCCCATTTCTTCAAAATCCTCCATGCATTTCTAGAAGTCCATCGGGAACTTCGACCAATGATAGGGCAAACTAGTGTACATGCCCCAAAGCAAGATTGGGATAATATAGTTTCTCGAGTAGAACTGATAGTTGAGGAGATTTACTGCAAGCCAGATATCAAGCTTCTTGACACTATTACAGAAGGGGAAGTCCAATCTTGGGGTGGTCGCTATAAAACTATACCTTATTGGAGATGTCAACCATATTTCCGAGTTGTCAATGGAGAAAAACAAAATACCAGAGTCTTGAAAGTGGCTGCAACACCAAATGGGGAATCCCAAGAGCAAAAGAATAAAGAAGTGGTGAAGGAAACAAACAATGCTGCTGAGTATACCTCCAAAAGTGAAAATGGAAACGTCAAAGTTAAAGCAACGACTAATGAAACAAGCTCGGTGACAGAAAAGATAACAAAACGACCAAATTCGCCTCAATCTGATGATAAACCGATTAAAACTCCCCGGTTAGCATGAAGCTTCTACGTTTATATATACAAATAGATTTTGTAAACTTTTGAATAAAATGTGAAATTTTTGCAATAACCTGCTATTGCTGCAAAATTTACATATATTTCTCAAACTAAAAGCTGTATTATGAAATATACTTGGTAAATGCAGATTTATAAGACTTTGCCCCTTTCCATCGCCTGCGATGAATCGTCCACACCAACAAGACTCTTAATTAATTTTGGTGTTAATCGGTGAAGTTTCTAGTTTTTACTTCTTTAAATTGTTGATCTATACTTATACGCAGTAAGGAAACATCTTTTTTTTTTCAAGTTTCAACTACTTCTTGCCTCAACATCATTCTGATATGTCGTTAATTAATGCTGTAAGAATTCCAGCTATACAGAAACCTGCCAAAGCAGCTGTTATATTTGTTCACGGATTGGGTGATAGTGGAGATGGATGGTCATGGTTTCCTCAATTGGTGAAACAAACTAATATAGTTAAGAATCATGATAGTATTAGTTATACCTTCCCCAATGCTCCACAAATGCCCATTACCGTCAATGGAGGGTATTTGATGCCCGCATGGTTTGATATCTACGAGTTTGGAAACGTGAAGGCCAAACAGGACGCCGAAGGATTTTTGAAATCTTGTGAAGTATTAAAACAACTAATCAAGCAACAAATCGATGAAGGAATCCCTGCTGAAAAAATCATCATTGGAGGATTTTCACAAGGAGCCGCTGTCTCTTACGCTACTTTGGCATTATTGGATTATAAGATTGGAGGACTAGTAGCCTTATCAGCATTCTGTCCTATTCCAGAAATTATTAAGGAAAAAAGTAACAAACAGGGAGTTAACTTTGACACCAAAATCTTCCAAGGCCATGGTACTGCTGATCCAATGATCAACTATGAATATGGTGTTCAAACCAAGGATTTTTACAAAGGATTAGGCTTCCACAACCTTCAATTTGAATCTTACCCAGGAATGGGACATAGCTCATCCGAAGAAGAACTCGTTCAAGTGATGAAATTCATTGATGAAATTGCCAACAAATCAGAATAAAGAAATCAACAGATGAATGAAAACACCTCAGGACAGCAAAGTACAGAAAGGTGTGTAATTATGAGCTGAAGGATGATAATTGCAAGATGAAGATTTCAATTACAAATGAAGATGTATTACACCAACCAAATATACAACCGCTACAAACGTTACAAAAGACATCGAAAAAGCTACAAGAATGCACAAAGAACGAAGATAAATCATAATTGAATTCTTTTTATAAATTGAGTTCGACATGCTGAATTTTTCGTTGACTGTTCTTTCTACTGGCTTTGATCAGTATGTGACAAACATAGGTAGATGTTTTCAAGCTGAATCATTTGATTACACCAATTGTTGATATTACTTCACCTGTAGGAGCCTTTCGTTTCAATTCGTTTCAGATCCTCTCTTTTTCCAATTCTTTTATCTCATTTTCTTCCGTACTTCTTCTTCACCTTGAGCACAATCAGCCTCCGCCTATACGCGAAGTTCCAAAGTATCACCAAAATCTACTACTGCGAACACGTAATTCATCATGTCTAAACGATACGTTCAACAGGTTGAAAAGGTGTTGAGTACCTTTGATTCGCTTGAAGAATGGGCCGATTATATTGCGTTTCTATCGCGATTACAAAAGTCTCTTCAATTGAATCAAAATGCTTCATCTATTCCTTCTATTCCTTGTGGAGCACAAGTTGCCAATAAATTATCGTTATGTGTTGCAGCTAATTTACCCAATGGGGTTCATCAGAAAACTTTATCGCTTTACGATTCCATTTTCACCTCTTTAAGTAACGAAGGCTTCAATCAGCAGATGAATATTTGGATTCCGGGTTTATTACCGTTGTTTTCTTACTGCTCGATCCAAGTTAAACCTCAACTTATCAAAATCTATAACAATCACATCGTCAACAAACTCAGCTCGAGAAATTTGAAAGTCGTCACCAGACCTTTGATATTGAGTTTACTTCCGGGATTGGATGATGAAAATTCCGAGTCTTTTCTCGACACTCTATCCATTATGGACCTTATCAAATCTAAACTAGGTGATGATGCCCATTTCTGGCAGTCCATATTCCTTTGCATAATCAATAACCCAGAACGAAGATTGGGTGCTCTCCATTGGTGCAATAAACGATTACCTTCATTCCTGACCATTAAGACCAACGATTCTTTCAAATATTCCGAAGAAGCCCATGCTTGTTTGACTCCAGAATCAGGCCTTTTGATTCGTACTTTTGCATCTACAATCAACACCAGTACTTCTTTCAATCCAGCAAGTGATATCATTGTGGTAAGAGGATTCTTTGACATTTTACTATCTCATATTCCTCTTGACAGTGATGTTTTAAATAAAACCGTGTCTACAAAAGATAAAGAACTACTCATAATGGCTTGCTGTAAAGTTACATTGAAAAAGGATATGAGTTTGAATAGAAGATTATGGAATTGGTTTCTTGGGCCCGATGGCGATGACGCTTCAAGATCTAAATACTTCAAACAGTATGGCTTAGATCTTTTGGTCTCAGGTCTCTTGAAGTTAATAGAGAGTGAATCAACTAAAGAAATGGTGGATGCATTCAAAATATCTTTATCTGTCATTATGGATAAATGGGAATTAAGTCGTCTTATTACTCCACAGATATTATCTCCAATTCTTCATGCTTGCTATAAAAATGCTAATCAACTCGAAGATCCTGACGAAATTCTTCTTGCAGCCAGAGCATTCTTTGATGGTGTAGAAGCTTGCTATATTTGGAACCTTGTTACTTGTGACATTATTCTTACTCAAGCTGATTTTGACATTTTCAAATTCTTGTTGAGAGCTTTTGATTTCTACGAAGAAGAAATGATAACAATACATATCCCATTAGCGATTCTTTCCATTTTGGCCAAAAGTGAGTCAGTCACCGATAATTTGATTGAATCTATTCAATTATTAAGAAGTCTTACTTCCAGGCTGGCTTTGGCTCCAATATCTTCTACAACTAATGAATCTGCATTAACAAAGTCAGAAATACTTACATCAATCCAGTCTTATTATAACGATTTAGTGAAAAATGAAAATGCTCCTTCACCAATAGATCCTTCATTGATTTCATTCATGACAGTTGATCTATTAAGATCTTTCTACATTGATAATATTCACTCTCCAGACTTTGGCCCTCGTTTATGTGACTTGTTTTGCGACTTTCTATACAACACTCCCATAGAGAACGATCATAATCCTTGGAACGATCGCCTTCTTATAGATGCAGTGTTGAATCAACCTATTGTGGCTGACCTGTCTGCATTGTTATCTGCATTCAGCACTACTAAATTATTCCCCCATGTGACTAAACTCCTTAGTCCTATGGAAAAGAACAGGTTATTGAAGATTGTCCTATCAAATTTATGGAATTCATTGGTATCGTCTTCTCCTGCAAATTTCCAGGTTGAGACAGTGAAACATATATTTGATCTTGATATTATATTCCCCAAGCCTCATATTGAGGCTGGAATTATCAGTCTACTCCTTCTGTCGTCAAAATCAGATAGAGTAAGAGCATTTTCAGTACTTTGGACCCACTCATCCTCCTTTAACGATGCCGACACAATCTTAATTAAGCCACTTCAAATATTGTTAGATGATCTTTATGAAGAAGACCACCATTCTTTATCAGTAATTCAATTTATTCAAAGTGTTGTCAAGAGTGGAACTACTAATAGACTTCTCAAGATTCTTATAAACCCTCTTTTGAACTTTGGTTTCATGCAAAATAATCGTACAAACGTAACTTTGAAAGATGATCTTGGCTTATTTGCTTATCATTTGAAAACTGTATTGCATGTGATTCACTATGGTCAGAAACCTATCAAGGATGCCTGCAATACCGAACTTGCCGTTATTGACAACACAGAAAAGATTCAACTTATTCGTTTAAACGAATGGGATATTTCAACCTACAAGTCTTTGATTTTACAAGTAGCCGAAAAGTTCATCCAGTTGCAATTATCCCAAGAAGTTTTGAAGCACAAACCCGCATTATCATCATTCAGTAATGCTGTTTGTACAGCATTGAAGTTATTTTCTGCATTAATAGTTGGGTCAGAACCAACTTTCAATGAAAAGTTCCACATTTTAATTGAATCCTGCTTTTACTATATTAATATCCACGATAATAAACCGTACGAAATTGAAATGATTGAGAAACTGTTTCTTGACACTATTTTTGACTTTTTGAAAATAGCTGATGCTTCTAAAATTGATTTGAATCTACTCCATATAGAAGATGAAGGCAAAGAACCATTGTTGGTTAGATTCATAATCCAAGGGATATCCAAATGCAGCACATCCATTCTTTTGGAGCATTGGTTTCATTTATTAACAAAATCATTGTATTTATTCAACGATTCTGTTTTTAGTGTGATACTTACGTTAAATGATGCTATTATTAACAAGATAGAATCGTATTTTAATATGGTGTCTAATTTTGAGGAATTTCCTAAATTTACAGACATGGAGACATCATTTGATATTCTTACTTCAGGATTGGAAGATTTATTGTCCATTAGTCATAGTTATCTTTTAACCTCTAAGTTTAAATCAGCAGACAACACCCAAAATGGTACAGCACCAGAGAATGGATTCTTAGGAAATGTCATTAATGGAGTTTTTCAAATTGAATCCCCCACCATTAGAACAACAGAACAAAATAAACTATATTCGATTTTACTTTCATTTCAGGATGCTATAAAAGTATCGTACAACATTTGGAAATGGGCTGATGGAAAACCTCAAATTCCAAAGAATTCGAAGTTTGTTTCAGAAAGATCACTTATCTTTTTGTGTAATAAACTTAAATTTCGGTCTAAAAAGTTAATGGAGAGTCTTATCGAATTAGAAAGATTGGAAGTGATCGAGGCCTTGATCGAAATTGATCATAGTAGCCGTGAAGTGATCAAAGTATTACATGTGTTGGATGGTGGAAGATCTCAAATAACTTTGCCCCCATTATTAAACTCTATCATTACCAGGGCATACCCACAAATGCTTGATGAAAAAGATCAATCTTCATTGAACATAACATTGTCACTTGATACTTTGGGTCACTTTTTACTGATTTATATTGAATCTGTCGATGGGGATACAGTCTTTGACATCTGGGATCAAGTAGTTCAGTTCTGCCGAGATGTCATTGCACATAATAATTCATTCAAGCCAATACTTTGTGACGTACTTAAAGTTGTCAAAACTCTTGCGGTTAAAATTGAATCCTCGAAGACTGGTGAAAAAAGAAAGAATAAACGAGAATTGGGGGATATTTTTATAAAACTAGTGAACTGTACGATTTCCACAAAGTCAAACGAAGAAGTGATTATTAAGTCTTTTAATGACATAGCGGAATACATTGAATATATTGTTCATGATTCGGATAAAGTGAATGTGGTATTCAATAATATTGTTTCTAATTTACTCGCAGGACAAATAAAGAACAAGCAACTTACAGACATTGGTACAGATACTCTACAGTTATTGGAACTCGTTGGAAAACTCCATCCCAACAAGGTATGGAAAGGCCTCATATTTGATATTTTCATGAATGAACAGTTCTTCAAAGCATCCACGGAGGACATTCAAAGATGGATTCCTGTTATAAGACAATGGATAAGTAGTGATAAAGAAAAACTTGGAGAGCTAATATTTAGAGTATCACCTTCAGTGCAATCTACGGCTTCCAATATATTCATATGGAACGAGAAGGCAGAAGTTGAAGGTAAAATATCTGCTTTAACAAGAATTTCGTTTCTTCTCATGATCCAGCCCCAGGATTATTTCTTGAACAATCTCGAGCTATTGATTGAACGAGTTGAGTATTCGTTAAGCTCTACATGTCCGGCCGCATATAAGAGTGAAATTCTTACTCTATTTAGGGTATTAAGTTTAAGATACAGTGAATTACACCTTCTTCCTCATTGGCACACGTTTTTCCTTGTGCTAGTCGAAGTATTCAATGATTTGGTATCCAAGAATAGTAAGATGTTGGTGAATTTGGATCATGATAATTTACAGCTCATTTTAAATAGTTGCAAATTACTTGACCAGCTTCTTCTCTTAAGATTTGATGAATTCAATCTTAACGAATGGTTGTTTGTATCCAGCCAACCCAACGTGATTACAGGCACAACCAAGGATCCTTTGATTGCCCTTATTGACCGGATATCGCTCAATGTGGAACATTTGCCTGTCAAGGACGTTACACCCATCAAGATGCATCACCATATTTCGCAGCCATTGTTAGCTAAGGTCGATTCCATTGACTCCATAGTCAGCTTGAGGAACTTCTTCGATTCATTAAGTCTCATGAACTATGAACGAGTTTTCTCCATGGATGAAGTGGATATCAAGGCCTGTGAAGAAGGTATTTTCAGTGATTTACTTAAATAATTCATTATACACATTAAGTAGTGGCCCATCTCTTGAATTTTTTGGCGTAAAGCAGCACAAGCGCGTTTTCAGCACTTAAGGTCATAATTTATTTACTACTTTCTACACCTGCCACCATGGACAGTGACGAAGATATCGAGTTTGATGATACTCGAATCGAAACTCCGAAACCGTTGAAACGTAATAAAGCCATGGCACTGGAAAGAACCGAGATTCTCACGTCCAATTTGCTGAAATTTCGGTCCCGAAATGACACTCCGTTAAAAAAGTCTCCAGTGGTTAGTGGAGATTTTTCATTCAGTATCCGAAGACCAACCGACGAAGAGGACGTACGGTTCATTCGAAATCTGAAGTTGATCACCGACGATAACAAATTCCGGCCGATATCATCACCTGCTTCTGAATCGGTGACGCGGTCCCCTCCATCTAATTTCAGGATTCGGCCATTGGTGTTTGAGGAAACAGACAAGCTGAAAGCAGCCGACGAGATCGAATTCGACCCTTCCGATGACGAAGACGTGGCAACTGGTGGAGACAATGACTTCGAGACCTCAATAAGAGAATTGAGCCGGTTAGAAAAGGTTGAATTGCCCCAGATCTCCAAACCATCCACCACTGGGCTTTATTCAAGTCCTAAAACACCTTCTCGACAAGAAAAAGAAAAGCCAATTGTTAATGCCTTGTCTGGATTGCAAAAATCAAGTCCCCATCCCATAAACTCGAATGGAATAAGGTACCGATCCCCTCTTCGAGAGACTCATAAGATTGAACTGGATGATGACGATGATGACAGCTCTCAAATACTTCACGAACTCGACACGTATCTTCCTCGTAGTAGCCAAAAAGATCAATATACCACACAGAAAGAAAACAATAACGTTCGAAAACCAATCTCTAAAGTGTCCAGTCCAATAAAGGTCGTAGATGACGAACCCAAGTATAATAGGCTATCTGGTCAATACGCTCGACAAATTCTAAAAGCACGACGTGAACAAGAGGATCAACCAGATAACACTTCACTTAATGTCCATGCTTCTTCGCAGGATCTTGTTGTCGAACTGACGTATTCTGACTGGCCAGCTCGAAAATGGATGAAATTGAAAAAACTTCTAGATCTGAAAAAACTCGCTAAACAAGATATCTTGGAAAGTAAGTTGGTGATGGACCATTTGGAATGCACCAGTAAACAAGAGTTGAAAGATCGAATTTCTTACTTGGAACAATACGAAAAACGAAAAAAACGAAAGGGAAAACCACATAAAATCTCAAAATAGCCAAAGGTGAATGAGAGTCAACTATTAATCTTTGTATACTATTGTATTATATATTGTACATTATGCTAAAATACCTTGGATAAAACATCGTTTAGTTTATCATTTGGTCTTGATTTCTCTTTCAAGTCATCTCTAGCGTCAGCTCTAGTACTAGCCACCTTACGTTGTTTGAAAGTTCTTCTAAGTTCAATATCGTTGCTTTTAGATTTACCTTCGGCTTCATCTTTAGCCTTCCTCTTTTTTTGAATAGCCGAGATGGTTTTAGATTTTTCAACATTACTGACGAAATTCTTGTTGAGTCGTTGTTGCTGAGAAATTTCAAGTTGCAACTTCGATTGCCTGATTTCATTCTCTTTAGCAATTTGTTGAGTCAAGTCTATCCACTTGAATCCTGAGAGGTATTTAATATTTATCACATCATCATGGTAATATGAAGTTTTCTTCCCTCCTAAAATATTCCCGTTCAATGTACTTGCACATATTTTGGCATCTTTCTTATTTACAAACTCTATCCATCCTTCAGTGTAGTTTTTCTTCTTATTACCTCCGTACTTTTTTCTTCGATGATAAATGGTACTATCCTCTGGTTTCAAAAACAACCGGTCAATTTTCCCGAATCGTGACATCACCGACCGTAACTTGGCTGGCTTCATATATGGAGGAACACTCGAAAGATAACATACTCCAGTTTTTTTGATCTTTTTTTGTTCTTTAGCAAGTTGTTCTGGAGTCAATTTCTTGAGTTGTCGGTTACGCTTTGTCTGTTGTGATACCAAACGAGTCGAGTCACCTACTTCTTCATCTACTTCTTCATCTTCTTCTCCAGCGTCTTGTTCGTCATCTTCTTGGATGATTTTGTCTGTCTCTTCCTCCTCCTCCTTATCATTGTCTTCATGCAGTTCCTCATCATCATCTTCATCTCTTTTAAAATCCGTCATTTTTGAGGTTTTAAGTCCCAGAAAAACACCCTGTTCATCGTCAGAGTCTAAAAAATCATCCTCATCGGAATCAATACGTTTCATATCGATTTTTTTGTCAGGATCACCAAGGATATTTTTTTTCATTGTGTTAATCGCTATTTCTATTTCGCTTTTAGATTCGATGAGCTTCTTCTGAATCCACATCCGTGCACCAGGGCCAAAAAAAATCGGTCGTAAATTTAAGCTGCAAAAAAAAACTGGAGTTGGTTCCTGCTAAGAAACGGTACTTACATAAGGCTACACTATTATCTTCAGTCTAAAAAACATTTATTCAGCTATAAACAAAGAATAAATCAAGCCGGATGGCAATGACGTCGAAATGAGCCAACCGAGAAACATTTATTTGTTAGATTCCTCTTTCTTAGCTTCCTTGAGTCCTTCAGAGGCACCAGTAACAACACCAGAGACATATTGGGCAGCATTACCTAATTGTTCTTTACCAGCATCAACATATTGAGATACGGTGTCGGCTAAAGTACCGGATGATTCTGAACCAACTGAAGCTTTGGCGTCGTCATGACCCTTTTGAACATTATCGCTGATGGTTTGAGCAAATGACTTTTGGTCATTTGGAGTAGCCTTACCAGCTAATGAGTCGACTTTATCAGTGACTTGTTCCTTGACCTTGTCTGAAGCAGACTTTTGATCTTGAGGAGTGACAGTTTCAGAAACTTTATCAGAGACGTTTTTTCTTCCTAAATCAGACATTATTTAATAAATAGAATAATTGATAAGATGAACAAATCGACTTCCAGGGTCCGATTTGTGTCCTATTTATACTTTTTCTTAGACACTCCTGGTGGCGGGTCTTGGCCAACTTTCATTGCTACATCGACCCATGTCGCCGGGTCTGTGGCTGGTGCAGAAATAATAATTGCGGCTACAGGCTTGAGAATCGTATTTGCAAAACCAACTCCATAGTTAATTACCGAGTTCCATGCTATTTTATAAGCAACTTACCCGTTTAGGTCACTCCTGCTAGCCACATCTGTTATATGAATAGTTGCTATCGCATTAACGTCATTTAGCCGTCATACTTTCATTCGTGACGTGCCGCATCTTGGTTTCGGGTTTCCGTATTCGGTAATTTTAGGGTCCCAGTCTATGTAGTCTATGTATAGTTGGAAGTTTAAACTAAGCTCCAACAATAGTAATTTCAAAGGGAAGAAACTTTATTTTAGACGAACTGTGTTGTTTGGGTAGGTAACAGGAATGGATTCTTCGGCATTGTGTCGGTGCTCCCGAAGCTTGCAGCCTACAGATAACCAGCATTTCAGGGTTTTTAAGTAAAATTTGTAGGACTTGTAGAACTTGTAAACGTTGAAGTTATCCACAAAACCAGTTTTCAGGCAGTGGAAAACTGTAACTTAATTAGAAACGGTTAGGGTGTGGCTGGTATGAGCTGAATTACTCATTTAGTGTGTCTATACTGGCACTACTGAATACGTATTACTGAGGTATATCTCCTAATTGGAAGTATAAGGCTCCATGAATAGTCCCAACTGGGAATTATGTGTTACGTGTATTAACTGACCATTGTGTATTCTTAGTATGCTCCAATGATTACATGCTAAAGTACTCGAGGTAAGTCCATTATAATTGGTCTTAAACAGTACGTGGTGGGCTATAACCTTTCCCTGTCAATACATTCTGCTTGGTCAGATCTGTAAAGGAACAAATACCGGAAGGGTACTTGACAGATTCATAAAGGTTCCCTAATTTCCCGCCCAGTACATAACATTGTTCCAATAGACTTCGTATTGTCTGCTGAAGGCTGTACATTTTTCGAGTAACAATCAACGTTCGAACACCTGGGTACAGGAATCCTTACATTGCAAGCTTATTGTATCCTTGTCCTCTTGACTACTCTATATAACCGCTATAGCTCTTGTTTGGATTGTAGTAATTAAACTTGAATCTAATTCTTTTTGATATAGTAGTTGCAACCTCACTGCTCGATTAGGAAGGTCTAATTCCTATCTTCAAACTACAATTATGGACATGATTGCCTTTATTTTAGTTTATCAAAAGGTGTAACAATATATCACGACTAATTGTGTAAATCATGCTTCTACCAAGTCGGATTTTGGATCTGGATGTTATATGATAGCGGGAAATACAGAGTACCTTTAACAAGTTCCGTTTTTATCAGCCAGGTTTTTTAGATCCAAAAGAGAGTAACAGAACTCACATGTGAAAGACTTGAATGACTACAATTTTTCACCCCTAAGTATTTATGGTGAGGGCCCGGTGGGGGCTGTTGATACATACTGATAGCATTTGTGTTCTTGGTGGGGGGTCAGTATCATTGCAAGCAGGTTCACAAATATGATTGGGGAAGTTCACAAATATGATTGTGGAAGTTTACAAACATGATTGTGGAAGTTTACAAACATGATTGTGGAAGTTTACAAATGCATTTGTGGATAACCACAAATAACCAAGTTTACAAATAGAAATTTTCGTCCACAAAAGACTAAAATCTCATAAAAACTTTGTTCACAAACATAGAAACTTCCTATGAAGAGCAAAATACTCATACTTAGATTGTTATTGCCAAGATATGCTAGATTTCCTCATATTTTTTCAATCCAAAATATCGTCCAGAACTATTTTTAAATGTGTATGATGTTTTGGTGGGGGTATGGTGGGGGCAATAAACTTCTACAAACAGTGTTTGTGGATATAGTGGAGGACATGGTGGGGGGGTTAATGGTGTGTGCAAATAGTATTTGTGTTCTTGGTGGGGGTACCATATCTTCAAATTCAAGTTTACAAAGACAAAGTTCACAAGACGAAGATCACGAATGTATTTGTGGTAATACACACACAATCAAGTATACAATTCTAAAAATTCCATCCACAAATAACCTAAATCTCGTGAAGGATTTGTCCACAAAAAGCAATTCATTATACCGCTCGTATTTGAAAGAATAGCTTTTCACATATGGCAAGAAATCCATCTTTGTGTCGATCTCAGATACTTTTGTACACCAATTACATGGTTCCTGCGTTGAGTTTTACATTTCGAGTCTTGTTTTTGATTAATTACAAACTTTGTTCATTGTATTATTTTTTCAAATCTTTTTCCATTGGTTGCAAAATTTCAACAGCGTAACTGCTTGTCATAAATAATATTATTTGTCTCGTAAATGCATCTTTTTTCGAACAACTATTTTTAGATTTAGAAGCATATTTATAATCTAACATTCTCTCATATACTTAAAATTTAGACACCCTTTAGATAATGAAAAAGAAACACCTACTAGCCTTGATTTTTTCATGTTTATGTAGTCTGGCAATTGCGTTGGGAGTAGGTCTAGGTGTTGGCCTTAAACACAGCAAGAAGAATGTTTCATCTTCCAAAGATGAGTATTGGAAGCCCACAGGAAATTATAGCTGGGATTATCATTTGCAAAACCCAGTCCATGAGGTGGACAAGTCTATTCAGGTATACGATATAGACTTATTTGACAACTCAAAAAGCACAATTCAAAAGCTACACGAGAGTCAAAGAAAAGTCATTTGCTATTTTTCAGCCGGAAGCTATGAAAACTGGAGAAACGACAGTAGTGAATTTGACAAACAGGACCTTGGAAAGCTGTTAGATGGGTGGGCAGGAGAGAGATGGATCAACATATCGTCTTCTCGGATTCGTGCCATCATGCTGCAAAGAATAGCGTTAGCTAACGAGAAAGGTTGTGACGGAATAGATCCTGACAATATAGATGGTTACGACAATGATAACGGACTTAATCTAACCAAAGCTGATTCAATAGATTACATGAAGTTTTTAGCAAAAGAGTCTCATAATCACAACATGTCAATAGGATTGAAAAATGCTGGTGCCATAACGTCCAATGTGATCGCTTATACTGATTTTTCAGTTCAAGAGCAATGCATAGAATACGATGAATGTGACCTATACCAGGTATTCGTAGATAGAGGGAAAGCTGTCTTCCACGTTGAGTACCCAAAAGGAGACGATAACAATAACGACAAGGTTAATTCTACGACATTCAATTCAATTTGCAACTCTAAGCACAGTAAGGGCTTCTCAACCATCATCAAGAATTTAGATTTGGACAATTGGATCGAAGTATGCTGAACTTAACTCAATACGGCAATTTGTCGATTGAACCTACAAACTGAACCTGTTACTTTCCCGGAGTTGACCCCATATACATATAGGTAATATCTGCGTATATTTAGAGATTTGACATATAGTCGAAAACTACACAAAACCAAAAGCTTTGCATAAAGATAAACGCATAGCGAAGAAATGGCCAGGAAGAAATACACACGCCCTATACTGTATACACTGGAATATCGGAATATCGTTCGTAAAAGAAAGTAATGTCGCTATTCGTATATTTAATACGAAAAATATCGAGTCTGAAACATTAAAGACTTGACGGAAAATAATGATAACCCAAAACGGTAACTTCTCCACCACTCGGGCAAATATACCAACACTCTTGAATAGAAACAATGCTGAGTATCACATTGGTAATATATGTGTAATGTAAATCTGTTAAAGGCCAGTACATCTCGTAAAACTAAATGTGTAACTCCTAGATGTTTCAGGATTTAGTTGAGACGTTTCAGATTTACTAATCGAGACATCGAAACTAACACATTTATTAGAAGCCCCTTTAACCCCTTTTCTCTATATAAGGCTGCTTCCTCCCTTGTTCTTATGAGGAGCAGGTTTTAAATCTCACTACTGTTATTTAGCTAGTTAATACAAGTTCAAATAACCAGATAATTATACTTTACTTCTCGTAACTAAGGTATTAATATTACATGGAGGTCGTACCCAACAACTTAACCTCATTTATCGCTACAACTAACGTTTTAAGCAAGACTGGAACTACCACTCTGATGCCTTATTCCACTAGGAATACTCAGATTGACCCCGTCATTATTCATGGTAATCGTCCTAGAAGACACTCTACCCTTTTTACCTTATTCGTTACGCTAGCTACTTTTGTTGCTCCATTTCTCTTTAAACATGCAGAACAAACGCCCGAAGAAATCCAAGATTCCCTTGATGATGTACTTAATCAAGATATTCTTCCATTTCTTTCTAAAGTCCCTGCTACTTTATTATTAATTTCTACCAAACTCACTTTAGGTTTCAAAACCCTACAAAGTTTCCCTTGGTCCCAAACGTTTGATAAACTTCCAATTATTTCAACAGTATGGATTGCTTTCCATCAATCTTGGCTTATCAAATACATTTATTCCTTGATCTTCACTCGGTTTTCCTTTTCGACCATTATTCGTACCTTCGGTTGTTTGATTGCAGCTAAAACCGTTTACTCACGAATCTTTTCTAAACCTCCTAGATCAATCCCGCAATCAGTCATCACCAACAACTACTATGGTTCCAACAGTTTAAACAGCTTCATTGTTGATGCTAAACCGGATACTCCTACTAAACGTTTATCCTTACTCCAGAGAATTTTCCGTCGCTCTACTACCCCCCAGCACGCTAATTCTCCTTCAGCTAAAACAACGGTTAAATATAACTTTCACCATCTTAATACTAATGTTGAATTTCTCGATCTCCTCCTGCAACTATCAAAAGAAATAAACCCAACACAATTTGACTGAGCATCATTTTTATTAGATTTAAAACGCTCCAAATCCACCAAAAGTAACCAGCTGTTCAAGAAGTTCATTTCGACTTTACCTGCTGAATTTACCTTTTCTCAATTTAAACAAGCCTTACTTTCATACCAAACACCTAAGCTTGCCCTCCGTAATGAAATTTCGAAAACTTTTGTTAGAATCATTAACTATCCCGTCCTTCAAACGCAACAGGATTTTACCGAATTCCTAACAGTTCTCACTACCGCTCATTACTTGTGTTTTCTTGAACCTGATCATGTATGGAACCTAATTCTACTTGCAGGCCCTTTACGTTCCATTAAACAACAAAACTGGCTCGGAAAATTTCAATCATCTAACACCCAGTTAGACTTACCTTATCTCGCAGCAAGATTATTTAAATCTCATTATCACTGTCCGCTACCACGTTATGCAAAGACCGCTGGATTACTCAATAAACTTACCTCAGACATGTCAGAAGAAGAAGAACGCTTTTGGAATACTACTTCAAAATTAGCACTTATTAGTGAAGTACTCCACACTAACGTTACCACTAACTCTGTTTCCCTTCCATCTTCCCTTGTTACATTTCCTTCAGGTACTGCTACAGCTATTTGGGATACAGGATGTAACATCCTGGTTATCAGTGCTACCCTTTTGAAATGATTAAAAACTGTCGTTATCAACCCGACTAATGCACCTCCAATCTCAATACGTCTTCTTAACAACGTCATTAAGATTCCTGAAAAATTAGCCCGCTTAACGTTTACTATTGATAATAGTCTGCAAATTTTTGAACACACGTTCTTGGTTCACGAATTTTCACACGAACTTCTCCTAGGTTTTGATTTCATGACAAAATACAAAATTCTCATAGGTCCTGAATTTGTCCAAGCTGGTCCCGACAAAATTCACTATTCAAATTATCCTTCCGAATTCCGTCAATCTCTCAATAAAATCCTTTCAACATATCGTGCAAAGAAATTCGATGAAAAACCGCCACCTCCACGTCCTGATGACTACAAAATTCAACTCGTTGATAAACCTAAATTCCGCCATCCTCGACCACTTCCTAAATTCAATTCGGAACAAACCAAGTTTCTTACCAAAGAAGTAGAGCGTTTAGCAGAAAAAGGCATAATTGAACGAACCAATCCAACAAATGTCTATTCAGTACCTTCAGTTGTACCTAAACCTCACCTGACGAAATTTCGTTTATTTTTGATTATCGAGACATCAATAAGAATACCGTCCCTCTTGATACAGTTATCCCTCCATTGAAACAACTTATAGCCGATTTTGATAATCCCCAAGTTTTATCAACCATTGATTTAACTAACGCCTATCATAATTTACGGATTCATTCTCATACACAAACTTATACAACTTTCAAAACACCCTTCGGATACTTTCGTTTTAATGTTCTTCCCTTTGGTCTATGCAATGCTCTCGAAATATTTAGTCGTTAACCTACGTGACTCATAACGCCGAAAAAAAGTCTCATGGTGTATTTATACCAGGATTGTTCCATAATTAATCCCCTTATTGATTAAATATGAAAGTTGTTTTTGCAATTGGTTTTTTTGTTCTGTTTCTTAGTTTTTGCTCAGCTGCCACTTCACAGCAATCCTTAGAATTACAGAGTAACATCACGAAATGGTTTCACCATGTAACAGAGGAAGGTTTGAATAATTGGGGCCAGATAGAGCTTACTTTAGATGATAATGAGTTACTGGTGTATTATAGTGATTTCCACAACGGTACATCCCCGGAGTCATTGCGTATCAGAACTGTTTCTGCTAACATGTGTCCCTTAATGGTCAGACACTATTTTGATAGGCCAGCACCTACCGATGCGAATATTGTTGCTTCCCTGCATGGCGATATCACTACCAGAGAATACCTGCCAGAAATTAGTTTTGGGGCGTTTGACGTGTCTGCTCTCAACTTTCAAGTGGCAAACTCCCGCGGAAGTTCAGATCTGTGAACTAGTGGTTCACTAAAATTGTTAGCTGGACCAGGAAGCAGCGCAGGCAGCTGTCAGTTTAGGTGGCTTAAGCACGAATTAGTGGGCCACGTCAACCAAGAGAGATACTTGAGTATTTTATATACTGTATTACGAACGTTGGAGATATGTACGATAGGAGACCGGAGATGATTGGTTGACATTAAGAATATAATTAGTCGAGAAAATGGGATAAGAGATATCGGAAAGCGTTACTTGAAACTCTTCAATTAAGATACTGTAGTTACACATAATAAATAAACTATTTAAATTGTTAACAGTAGGATTATTTTAGCCCAATGTTTATTTATTTTATACACATCCAATGGACGAATTTTCTTATAAAAACCCCTTTCCTATCAAGCAGATTTAACTATGGACACAAGCAGATTAATTACTGCAAATTACCCAGAGCGGAATTGCCGGTTTCGGAAATATAAGGAAAATGTCTCTTGCGACACCGCGACATTATACTGCGACATCGGAATTGAGTGAAGAACGACTCATCTAGTAACTTTTTCAACTAATACATACATTATGGTCAAGAAGAAAGGGGTCACCCAGAGTCTAGATCAAAGAATATATGATTTGATCCATGCTTTGTTAGAAGAGCAAACATCCAATAACAAAAAAACGCTCGAAGAAGAGCAATCAAAAGATGGTGAACCTGACCCTTTTGCTCATATAGCCTTAGCTAAAGATTTGCATTTATCCCATATATTGACTTATGCCCAGTCTAAAGATCTCCAAATGAGACGAATGAAACGAGCCATTCTAGAAAAATCCATTGAAGCTGTATTAAAATTCATCAGGGACGAAGAGGCCGAGGAATTAGCTGATGTCATCCAGCATAAGCAGCTCGAGGAAGCTGCAAAAGAAGATAGTGACTTCGAAGATGTTGATGAAAACAATTTGATGGATGTCAAGGATTCCAATTCTCTCAACAAGTCAGTAGTTTCTATGTGGAACAATGGAGAAAAATCCTCGGATCCACAAAAATCAACGAATGAAGATGATAAAAACTCAAAGAAAAGGTCTAAGGATTCTTCCAAGCAAGCCAGTAAGAAATTGAAAAGTAAGATAGATCACACTCCTCCTTCATTAACTTTATCATCTTTAGGTGGTTTAACGTCTATAACTACCCAACTCATGGAATTAATTGGTCTTCCAATCTTGCATCCAGAAATATATACTTCCACCGGAGTAGAACCTCCCAGAGGTGTTCTATTATATGGTCCTCCAGGTTGTGGGAAAACAACAATAGCAAATGCATTGGCAGGTGAACTTCAAGTCCCCTTCATCAGCATATCAGCACCTTCTATTGTTTCCGGAATGTCGGGTGAATCAGAAAAGAAGCTTCGAGAGATTTTTGAAGAAGCTAAGCTTGTGGCTCCGTGTATTATATTTATGGATGAAATTGATTCCATCACCCCTAAAAGAGATGGCGGTGCACAAAGAGAAATGGAAAGAAGAATCGTTGCCCAACTATTGACTCTTATGGATGAGTTATCCCTAGCGAAAACAGAAGGAAAACCAGTCATTGTTATTGGAGCCACCAATCGTCCCGATTCATTGGACTCTGCATTAAGAAGAGCTGGAAGATTCGATAGAGAAATTTGCCTTAATGTTCCAAATGAAGATCAAAGGTGCTCTATTTTGAAAACCATGACTTCCAGTTTAAAACTTGATCAAAGTGATGAGTTCAATTTCAGGACTCTTGCTAAAATGACACCCGGTTATGTTGGAGCAGACTTGAAGAGTTTGGTGACAGCTGCTGGTATTGCTGCTATCAAAAGAATTTTTGAAAGTTTAAGTGAACAACAAGAAGAGATTTTGATGAAGCAAATTAACTCAGACTCCATGGATGTTGATGGGACTGCCTTAGTTCCCAATTCTGATTCTAACACATTATTCGAAAATAAGTCCGATATTGAAAAGTTGTCAACAATTCAAAAGTTCTTAATCAAGCATCCTAATCCATTATCAGATGAGCAATTGGCACCATTGTCAATCAGATATGAAGATTTCCTTCAGGCCTTGCCTTCCATTCAACCAACTGCCAAGAGAGAAGGATTCGCAACAGTTCCTGATGTTACTTGGAAGAATGTTGGTGCATTGAGCCATATAAGGATGGAAATGCATATGTGCATAGTGCAACCAATCAAAAAGCCTGAACTATATGAAAAAGTTGGTATAACTGCCCCTGCGGGTGTGTTAATGTGGGGACCGCCGGGATGTGGTAAGACCCTTTTGGCCAAAGCTGTTGCTAATGAGTCCAGAGCCAACTTCATTTCTGTAAAAGGGCCTGAACTTCTTAACAAATATGTTGGGGAATCAGAAAGAGCTGTAAGACAAGTTTTCCAAAGGGCTAGAGCCTCAGTTCCATGTATTATATTCTTTGACGAACTCGATGCTTTAGTACCAAGAAGAGATTCTTCATTGTCTGAATCTAGTTCTAGAGTGGTGAATACACTTTTAACTGAACTTGACGGATTAAATGATAGAAAAGGGGTTTTTGTAATTGGTGCAACTAATAGACCCGATATGATTGATCCTGCTATGCTAAGACCTGGAAGATTGGACAAGACTCTTTATATCGAGCTACCTTCAATGGAGGAACGTTTTGAAATTTTGAAGACTTTAGTAAACGCTAATAATACACCATTAGATACAGGCGTTGATTTAAGGGCAGTAGCCAATGACGAAAGATGCAGAAACTTTTCCGGTGCTGATTTGTCATCCTTAGTAAGAGAGGCTGGAGTCATTGCATTGAAGAAGAAGTTCTTCAAAGGGCAGCAAATTAAACAACTTGATGAATCGGGATTCTACGAAGAGAATCTCGAAGATGTAGATGATAATGTAATTGTGTCCAATGATGATTTTAACCAAGCATTATCGAGCATCAACCCTAGTGTTAGTGATAGAGACCGGATGAAATACGAAAGACTTAATAAAAAGATGGGTTGGAGCATAATCAATGAGGTTAAAGAAGAGGAATCAACGAAAAAGCTTGATAACGATTCTTCCGCTGTGTAATAGTTTCTATCTGTCTTCACATAGATTAATTCATAAAACTTAGTATGATTACCTGTAAATAGTCCCTAAATATGTCTGAGAATATTCCAGAGACATGTGTGAATTTTGTAGAAACATTGGATTAGATATTGCATAATAAATTTTCTGCTCTACGTTATGAAAAAGATAAGCACAGACATGTGGGAGTCCATTATCATTTGAATTGACCGCAATTCTCAGTGCTAGGGTAACATCGATAAATTTTTGAAGTCACATCTTCTTTGTGTAACCTTTTCTTCGGTTTACATGGTGAATAACAGATAACTACCAAAACGTAAGGTACCTTTAAAGCTCACTGTGATTATAGCCATTGTCCCTGTACATGGGCAGAAAATGTTTTAATAAATGGAGGGTTGGCCGAGTGGTCTAAGGCGGCAGACTTAAGATCTGCTGGACGATTGTCCGCGCGAGTTCGAACCTCGCATCCTTCATTATTTTTTTTTTCTCTTTATCTCTTGAACAAAAGAACGTTTATTTGCAGCCATTAAATATTCTTTAGATGTCTTTTGTTTAAGGTAAAACCAGGTCATTTGTACACTATTCATCCAATCTAAGCATATTGGCTTCTTTCCTTCGGAGTTCCTCTCTTTGTAAATACCCATGCCTACTAACCTTTTGAAACATATATAAAACGTCTGCGAAAAAGAGGTGTAAGGACTTTTTGCAGCACAATTTTATAAGCCTACACTTTCAAAACTACTAATTTGCCAAATTAAACCCGATTTCGTAAGCCAAAATACAATGGAAAATAACACTTTAGATTCGGAAGAAGTAGAAAAGATCAAAACTTTTCCTTATAGAAAAAAATACCATCATCATGACCAGTTACTTGGGTTTAACAATATCAACAGTTTCCATGCCAAATCATTGGGTCTTGGAGGTGGGAATAACATGATGAATTCGCTTGATTTGAAAATAGAGCTAAGCACTTTGAATGTCTTGAGAGTCCATTTGCTAAGATTGGTTTTCACGGCGTTCTTGTACGTGTACATGAAGCTATGGTATATGACTACAGTCACAAAACAAGTGTGGGAGTTGAATTACTTGGGATGGTTTCTTGTCAAACAAGAGGTTAGTTTCTTTGAAAGGTTCTGGGGAGAGTTGGACTTTGTTGTGTGTTTGAGAGTGATATTGATGTTTCCTTGGGCAATGCTTCATGTCATCAAGACTGTTTATGTTTATAAAAGGCCAACAAGTGTGGAGGAGATCCGGAACTTCTCTCCTTCTACAGCCTTTCTACCTCTGAGCATATGCTTGGTTCTCAATACAAAAGAATTTACTGTTCCCTTACCTCCTGATCTTCCTAGATCGTACTTGGATGCCGATAAGAAGGTCCAGATCCCGTCTAAAGAGAAAATGCAACAGGTGATCTCCTTGAGGAAGACGTATCTAACTCTGTACACTAAATACCTCGCAGAAGAACGTCTGCGTATATATGCAGAGATTGGTCTGTTCGTATCTTGGAGTTGTGCCATGGTTTCGCCCCAGTTTTTGATTGTACATGAAGCCTCGGGTGTTTTCTGGGGAGATCCAGCAGGTCTAAAGAGTATGGGAGACATCATTCAGAGCTTGCTTAGATTATTGGATCCGCCAAAAGTGTCAGAAGATAGTGGTACCCCCATGTTACGTGTTGTCCTCCATGTTGTTCTGTCGAATTTGTCACACGAGGTAAAATGTGATTTTGCAGCCAATCCCTACTGCGAAGAACTAAACGTTTACCTTACCGACTCTGGATTAAAAAGCAGTTATGTTACAGAGAAACTTGTGGATGGACCAAGTCCTCCTTTAATGCCAGATTTGATTGTCACTTATCTGGATGGTCTTACGTGCTTAGGGGACTTCTTTGCACAAGATACTCAAAATGAGTCTATCCTGTGTCAAGTAGCTTGGGGAGACAGAAAGTTCGAGTACCGTACTTTCTGGAAGGCCGTGGTTAAGTACGCCATGACCAAAAGCAACGATTATTACAATAACCAGAGCCACTCCGTGAATTCTATTCCTGGCACAGCTACAGAACCTCCCACTCACTACTTGGTCAAGTTTTTCCGGAGATTATCCGATCTCCGGCTTCTTGATGCCAATTCCACTGATGACCCCCAGCTAATGGACTCTCAGGAGTAACAATATAAGAGGGGAGCCTTTAATTTGCAGAACATGTGAGCCTGGGGTTGGTTGCCCCACTAGGGCCCATCTATTTATTTGGGTGTCGCGAATTATATGGATTGAACCCCGTTTGTTAACAATTCTTTAGTCACAAGAGGATCAAGTACCATGCTAAGAAGTGCTTCATTCAAGCCATGTTACATGTCATATAGAACCTTAGCACTATTATACCAACCCGTGATAATTTACCGAGGTAACAGACTGATATCCCTGTGTTGCAGACAGCTTCTACCTAAAAAGTCCCCCATCATTGATAAGACTAGTGTCAAAGTGGATGCCGACTCAGAGGCAATCAAGAGAGAAAAATCATCGAAGGTAGCTATAAATGATGACGAAAAGGGTACCCGAGCGGCTGATTCAAAACAAAATGTGAATTCTTCTGAAACCACGGTGTCGAATAACAGTTCTAAAAGTGGTGACGTAAATACAAGTCCGACGCAGACCGAGACCGTGGAAGAAAAGGAAACAGCCAAGTCTGAACTCGATGAGATTGCAGACATGAAAGATGATCTTGCCAAAGATAGTGCTGTGGAACAAGTGGAAGAACCAGATGTGAGTGAAGATAAAGATCCTTTTCTAACTACTATATTTGAAAATATGGAGCCATACTTGGATACTTATGACGTCTACACACAACTAATAAAGGCCGATTTTACACCCAGTCAAGCTGATGAAATTATAAATCTACTTATTGTGCAACTAAACAGCAAACTTTCCAAATTGTCGTCAAAACACTCCCATTTGTATGAACTAGAAAACGAAAGGTATTTATATGAAAGTGCCCAACAAGAATTACGGGTAGATATAACCAGATCTAGAGAACACCACATCAATGATTTGATAAATCAAATCAACAACATCGAACGAGACTTCAATACATCTTCAGACGAATTAAATAACCTTCTTATCCAAATGAAGAATGATACGCAGGTGTCTATGAGTGATCAGAAGTCAGAAAATACGTTATTATCCAAGAAAATCATTCTTCGAATCCAAGAAACAAATCATAAAATCACCACCGAACTTAATTCAGCAATGAGGTCTGAGATTGAATCTTTGAGATGGCATTATTCTCGATGGGGGGTGATGGCAATTTTGGTGTCTATCTTTAGTGTATTTGTGTCATACTACATATGGAGGACCAGAATGCAAAGACGTCAAGATGAGAAAAACGAGTTTGTTCCATTGATCATCTACGAACCCAGCGAATTTGATGAAGATGACTACCACACCGATTTGGATAAGAGTGTGATCAACTAATGAGCCCTAGATATTTATTTAGCTAATGAAAGTGTCTTTCATAAGTTGTTTGCTGTGACTGTAATTGTAGCTGTGAGGTACTGGTGTAGCAATTAGAGCGTAAAAAATCATGGTCGTAAATCGATTAGATATCAGTTACTTGTTCTTTCTACCACATTCGACTCTTCAACATCAAAACAGCATGTCCAATCGAAACTCCGATCCTTGCAAACCCGAAGCATGCGCTATTCAAGATTGTCTAACCAAAACTGGATACAATGAAGCCAAATGCACTAAATACATCGACAATTTGTATCTCTGTTGTAAGAGTTTCTACGAGAAAGAAGGGTCCGACGCCCATAGTCTTTGCTGTCCTAAATTCAACTTATTACAATTGAAACTCAAACAAAGAGAATTAGGTAAAATCGACGCTGAACTCATTGGCAAATGAGTCAAAAATCATCTACAATGTAAGTTTGGAGCCGCATAATTATTCACAAGAATAACACGACAAAATGGCCGGAGAAACTATTCAATCTAAGGCTTACCCGAGCACGAAACACCACATAGTGGAAAGATTATACGTAGGAATTTGTATAAACCGTGACTCTAATGGGCGCCTACTTAAAGACATTGTATAGAGAAAAAAAAAACTACGAGATGAGGACTTTTCTATGGTATATATACTCCTGCGATCTTGCCGGGTAACAGTATGGGTCTACATAAAGATATATAGGTAAATAGGCCAACACCATCAAAACCTGGTGGATTATGACGATAAATGGGGTAATACACCGTTTAGGATGAAGAATTACTTCTTTTCTGTTTTTCTGTCGTAGTCATGGGGGTCTGGAAAGTAGGTTTTTAAGTCTGTTGAATGTTAGTAAAGAGCCTTATTGCTTGAAATATCAAGAATACATACCACTATCATCGTCAAGCCAATATGCTTGTCCGTTGACGTTTTGAATGGAGTTTTCAGCCTTAACGTTCTTTTCGAATTCTTGAATGGCGGTGTCGACGTCAATGGGATCAATGCCATTTGCTAGAAGCTGTTTGCGTAGGAGAGCTATATGTAATGACATTCTGTAGTTTCTCTTGTGTTGTAGACGTCTTTCTTGGAGGATCTGAAGATCTCGTTGCTTTGATTGGTTCAAGAAGCTGGCTTTTTGAAGCTGGAGTGTTTTCAAGTTAATTGCCGTGGCTTCATTGGCCAACTTCTCTAATTTGATCTTTTGCGTATAACTGTCAACTGCTATATACGTCAACGCTGTTGTGGCTAAAAGAATGCCTAGATCTCGGAATATGGGCATTGAGGATTCTTTGGATGACGAGTTTTCATGGCCTGAAGTCACTATGGGAGGTGAATCCTGAGTTACAGTTGGATTCGACTCTTCAATTGGCGTAAATTGCTTAGGAACACTTTTCGGATTGTCAAAATGAGATGGAGGAGCGTTGAAAGAAGCAAATCGTACCCCTTGTATCACTCTAGGCATCCCAAAGACTCGGGTACCATTTGACGCTATAGACCTCTTATAAATGGCAGAAAACATCATGATTTTGATTATAAATGTGAACCTTCTTTATGAAATACGTCGCACACTACCAGCGTCTGATATTCCATATGTTAACGACAAAACTACAAGTTACATACCAAGTGGTGTAAATTATTTCAATATGATAATGTATTAGATATGAAGTATACACATAACACTTAAGTTACGAAATGACTTAGTGTCTTCTGGATTCAGCGATAACTTTGTTCATTTCTTCAATTTTTCTTAAAGCTCTCTTGTGAGTACCTAATCTCTTCTTAGCCAACTTCTTAGCTCTCTTTTCACCGGCGTTTCTGATCAATTCGATCAATCTTCTTTCGTATGGGGCTAAACCGGAAACTTCTTTGACAATGCTTCTGACAAAGTCAGCTCTTTTGTTGGAAGCACCTTTTTTGTAAGAAAGCTTTGGAGCAGCTTCTCTAACGGTGGTTTTGTGTCCTTTGTTTAAACCAATAGCAATACCTAGAGATGTTAGTACGATGCGATTCAACAGCGGTGGAACATGAAGTCTCTTGTTGGTCATGACGAAGGTTACAATCAAGAATATGGACTTAGCACAATTCACCATTCAAAAGCTTAAAATGGACCTCTTGAAGCTCAAACAACTCCGTGAAAGCTCGAAAATCAATGGGATACAACTGTGATCCAGTCTTCATTCGAATGGAATCTTTTTTGTTCATTTCATCCACGTTTTGTCACATTTATTTCAACATATCATTGATCAATTACTCCATCTTGAAATAAGCATTACTCAACGGAAACCAAGTCAAATGGAATGTGGTCTTCGGGGGTGAGGTTCTCAATATGATTTCATCGGTTCTCCTTAGATTGTTTCATGTTCTATATTAATGGTACATACCTGAACTAGCCATTTCGTTTATATTCAATGTATTCAAAATATATTGAAAATTATATTTTCACTAAAATTTTTTCGAGCCTAGAGGTTTTCGGTACGGGCACAGCGATGCCGCTGACTGCCACCAAGGGAGGCGGGTCACGTGCGCAGGCCGATCCCGGCGCGGGTAACAAGGGGCGCGCGAAGACCACGTGATAGTCCGTGACTACTATTTCTGCACCAGGGCTTTTAGCGTGCGCATGAGCACGTGACAGGAACATGATATGCTGGAGTTATATTAAGTAAGTATATACAAGAACGTAATTACACGGAGACTTGGGATAAGTCAAAATCATAGGATCTGAGTTTATCCACGAGCTCTTGTGTGGTCAACACAGTATGGGAAGCAAGGAAGTCGTTGAAGGGGATTGGTGTGTAGCTATCTCGCTGCACGTATGGATAGAGTTGTTTCAAGAGTTTGTTTCTTCCCACGGTGATTTTTGCTCCGGTCTCCGAGTCAATATGATAAACTGGAGCTGAAGAACCTTCGGACAACTTGGCAAGTTCCTGTTGCTTCAAGATTTGGTATCTTAACTTCCAACCTTTAAGACCCAAAGTTTTCACTCTGGCAGGTTTATCTTTGGTTAAGTAGTTGTCTAAACCGCCCTCCTTGGTGATGGTACGTAACACTGTGGTCGAGACTTTGGTTTGAATGGATTTGTTCAAGGTTTCCGACCATAACTTGGTCTTAACGATGTTTGGTAAATGGAATCTTAAGTTTTTATTTTCTCCGTTTTTGGAGCATGTTTTACTGCTTCTTCTTTGTAATCCTCCAAACAATCCTTTGTTTTGTCTTTTGAAGAAAAGTGCCTCGTATTTATAGTCAGGATAGGCCTTTTTGTGGTAAGGAATATGTTTTCCCTTTGGAAGGACATCGCCGGCTTTGTAGACGAATTCGTCGATGGGTTTGGCGTATTTGAGAATTTTGTAATATTTGTCGGAGACCGCAAGCGAGTGGGAAAATGTCCTTATGGACGTCAAGGTGTTTCTGGCCACGGAGCCGTAGGCACAACCGCTGAAGAAATTCATGGTGATGATTCGAATTGGAGGTAACAAATTTTCAGTGAGCAAAAATCCCGGGCCTGGCACGTAGCGAGATCGAGACCCGTACACCACCACGCAATCACCCCGGCACCGCGCTCCCCCAGGCCCGAGGCTTAAGGAGGGGGCGGTTTTGTGACTCGGCGACGATTGCGGCTGGTGAAAGCGAATGCCAGGGAAGAGGGCCCTGTTAAACGGACCAAAAACAAAGCTATAACCACAGGACAAAAATATGGGTCCATAACATAACTCTCAGAATGAGTTCCCGCTGCCCAGATCCAAACACCGTATCTGGATCCCCCAATATCAGCAGACCTGTTCTCGCCCAATCAGCCCGTGCCGTGGCCCCAATCACAGGCCCGAAAAAAATCATCAATCTCAGATAACCATCGACCTGCACATACAAGCGGCTGACGAAACGGGAAGTCAATAATCACATCCCAATTTCTTGACATCCTCCTTCATCATCTTTGAAATTCGAACCACCTCGTGGATTTGTTGCAATCAATTGACGTCAACCTTCTCCGAATCCTCCGTACCTCAATAGTCTTGACTCGCGGCCTGCCTCGTCCCCACTGCTAATTTCCCCCGGCCCATTATCATCAGTGAGAAGCGGTAGAAATTTTCGTTTGAGTTTCTTTTTTCCTACTTCCCTCCCTTACCGTTACTTTGATAACCACCGCCATTTAAGCTTTGGCAAATGGCAGACTTTGCAAAATCGATATTTGGATTCAGCGGATTCCACAAAAAAGACGAAGAAGGTTCCGACGCCTCAAATCCGCTGAATTCAGGCGCTGCTGGTGCTTCTGATTACTACGGCGATGATTACCACAAAAAATTCCTCCCTAAAGGTTTGGCCCATGTCTCCCCAACCACCGCCGTCTCCAGCAACTCCATGGTGTATGGCACCACCACCAAGTCCAAGAACAACGGCGCCGAAGAACACAGCGGGGCGTTTTTCAACCAAGCTTTACAGAATCAGCCCGTTACTTCGTCCGCGTCTCCGGGTCGGTACTACAACCAGTCCCAATTTGACCAGCCAATTCCTTCGGACGGCATCAACAGCCAGCCTTTGATCATCACCACCGATGAAAAGGGCCAGAACTTGAACCCGCAATCTCAAAACTCGGCTCAACCCAAGGGAAAATTGAAGGTTGTTATCGTTGAGGCCAGGGACTTGATTGTCAGTGAGGATTCTCAACCTTACGTTGTCTGTACTTTTGAAAGTTCCGAGTTCGTCACCAATGCTCCTTCTTCGTATGGCAAATCTCCGTTCAATCCTCATCATTCTACCCATAACTCTCATCAACTTGGCATGCCGGTCATCAATCGACCAAAAGATAACCGTCCTACATTATATCAAAGACAATCCTCAACTCAACATTTAAACTTCACCTCCACTCCTTCCAGTACCGTCACCAACCCTTTATGGAACCACGAGGCTAATTTTGACGTGGTCGGCTCCAAGTCTGAACTTGATATCTCCGTATACGACGCTGCTCATGATGATGCATTCTTGGGTCATGTTAGAATTTTCCCTTCTACTAATAGCTCTACCTCCGATAAATTGGTTAATGCTGAATGGTATCAGTTGAAAGCTAGAGTCATTGGTGAACGTGTTTGTGGCTCTTTAAAAGTCAAGTGGCAGTACAATTCTACTGACAGCAAGAAACTGTACGGCCCACATGATTTCGAAGTATTGAGATTGTTGGGTAAAGGTACTTTTGGTCAGGTTTATCAAGTTAAGAAAAGAGACACCGATAGAATCTATGCCATGAAGATCTTATCAAAGAAACTTATTGTTAAAAAGAAAGAAATTGCTCATACCATCGGCGAGAGAAATATCTTGGTTCGTACTTCTGCTGCTGCATCTCCTTTTATTGTGGGATTGAAGTTCTCCTTTCAAACCCCTACTGATTTGTATCTAGTGACTGATTACATGTCAGGAGGTGAACTTTTCTGGCATTTACAAAAAGAAGGGCGGTTTTCAGAAGACCGGGCCAAATTTTATATCGCTGAATTGGTATTAGCATTAGAACATTTACATGATAATGACATTGTTTACCGTGATTTAAAACCAGAAAATATCTTATTAGATGCTAATGGACATATTGCATTATGTGATTTTGGATTATCCAAAGCTAATTTAAATAATGATGGTACCACCAATACGTTTTGTGGTACTACTGAATATCTTGCACCTGAAGTTTTACTTGATGAATCTGGATATACCAAAATGGTTGATTTTTGGTCATTAGGGGTTTTAATATTCGAAATGTGTTGTGGATGGTCCCCATTTTATGCCGAAAATACTCAACAAATGTATAAAAATATTGCATTTGGGAAGGTTAGATTTCCCAAGGAAGTATTAAGTACTGAAGGACGTTCGTTTGTTAAAGGTTTATTGAATAGAAATCCTAAGCATAGATTAGGATCAGTCAACGATGCTAGAGAATTAAGAGCTCATCCATTTTTTCAAGATATCGACTGGGAATTATTGAAATCGAAATCGATTCCTCCCCCATTCAAACCACACTTATCATCAGAAACAGATACATCTAATTTTGATCCTGAATTCACCAACGAATCTACCTCAGTTTTGAGAAAGCAAATGGAGATGGCATCAACTCCATTGTCTCCAGGAATCCAGGCCAATTTTAAGGGTTTCACCTACGTTGACGATTCGGCCATGGAAGATCATTTCCGATCCACAAGACATAATGCGTTCAGAAATCCAGGATCCTTCATTCCTGGTAATCCTAATTTACCCCCCGATGAAGATGTAATCGATGATGATCAAATTGCAGAAGAAGATGAAATGGACATTGATCATGATCAAAACATGGCTGACGACGAATTCGTCAATGGAAGATTCGACCTTTAGAACTACACTCCTCCTGTACTATATACATATTTAGACTGATATTTATTCCGTGATTATATTTCAATTCTTTACCATGTTCTTATATAGTTCTTATACAGCTTTGTGCATCTGGCCATGGTGTATGGGTGCTTCTATGAAATGTCGCCCAATGTCGCCTATCGCACCCCCACCGAAATTCGTATACAGAAGCCTTTCAATTACCAGCATTTATTATGTCAGGAAGGCCTAGGCGAAACAGGGAAAGATCAGGAGGATCGTACCCCATGAAAGTTCCTCCTCAACACATGTACCAGCAACGACATATTAAGGAAGAAACTTCGACGCAACTACACGACGAAGCAGATTTAATTAACTTCCGAAGTGACGCTTTATATAGATTTGTCACTAATCAAGAATACCTTGAAAATGTTGCTTCTAAACCAATCCATAACAGTAAAATCATCCCGCCTGCTGTGTATCCGCTTGAGCAGCCTTTAAGCGTGAAAAAAGACCGAGAAGACACCAGTGAAGAAGGATTAAAAACAGCCTTAGAATCGATGAAGCCAGAGGAGTTTTATTTTGGAGATATCTTGTTGATGAAGGCCAAAGAGAAATTACTCAAGAAAGAGGTGGAGAATTACAAACAGATCAAAACGAAGATATTTGATGATAATGATGAATACACCTACCAGAGTGAACAATCCAAAATATTAGCAGAATTGTATAATAAGATGTCCGACGGAGAGACGTTTGAAAAGTTAGAACAACAACTTAATACCACTCTTGATGAGTATAAGCAAAAATACGGTAAAGTCTACAAGTCAGGCAGAAGCTTTAAACAGTATTCGATTGCTACAGGAGATATATCAAAGGATATAGAGGTGACAAAGGCTCCAGACAGCTATAACCCAAGACTGATCAATTCGCTATTGAACATTGGAAACAATGGTAACTCGGCCCATGAAAATACGTTTGACATCCCCAACTTTGGGTCTGGAGGAGAGAACGAAGTGGTTGACCTTGCCCAATTCACCAATAATACTGATCCTATGTTCATGCAACCAGGTGTTTCCCAACATGCACCGGAATCACGCGTAAATGATGATATGAACCTCGACCTTTCGCTTGAGGGTAATGACAATAAGCGACAGGAGTCTCTCCCTATGGATGACATTGACCAACTACTTGATGAAACGGGAGGAGATATGGTTAATGATGATATGAACGAACTCATCAACTTCCAAGATGACGATGGAGATGTGATGGGTGGTAATGGATTCGATGCCGACTTCTTAAGCCAGATCGATCACAGCATGGAATAATCAGGTAGCTAAATATAGGAGACTATGTGGACAGAGTGGGTTTTCAGACGACATGATGGTGGCTTTGGTAGATTGCGTCTCATTATGCTTCTCGACAAATGTTACAGTCTGTTATCGTCATTCGGCAGACAGCGTCTTATCTGCTCTCATGAAATGACACCGAAATGACACCAAATATGACATATCTACGTGTTTGTGCCGAATATGGCAGACCCTTACGACATCCACTACATGCTACAAAATACAATGCTTTTCCGTGAAATCTACATCTTCTTGACATCCATGTGTTCTTGGCACGTATGTGTCAAACTCATCTCGACATGCCCTCATCCGTGACACCTATATCGTGTTGACAGCCCGTCTTCAACCGAATCGTCGGCAATAACCATTTATCTATGGTTCGCGTATAATTTGACGTCACAAAAATGGCTTTAACCAACACCAAAAAACTTCAACAAACCCATTTTCATCACCACATATGGAAACCAACATCACCGCCGAGGGCTTCTGGTCAACAATGCTTTATCTCCCTCGTTGTCTCTTCGGTCTCTAGCCCATTCTTACTTATCTTCATATACATGTAATACTACGTACTACTACGGTAGCGCGCACGCCCACGCCTAACCTCCATTGTATTCAATACCTGATTTAATCTTTATCAAAACACCGGTATTTTGGCAACTAAGAAATGGAGATGGATCCTGCTGATAAGCAAAGGATACTCAAACAACGGCAACTTCAACAGCAACAAGCCAGAACCCGAATAAGGCAACAAAAGCTCAAGGTTACCTTTCTCGGCTATATTGTAGTGCTATCATTATTTGCCGTACTTCAATTTATAGGTATTGGATTTTTCACCCAGGGATTCCTCCTTTCACGTCAGGTGCTTCCAAACATCTCTCATTGTGATGATTTGGTCAGTGACAGCCCGTGTATGAGGCCCGGGAAATTTGACCGAGCTGTGGTTGTCATTATCGATGCATTAAGGTTTGATTTTGTTATCCCCGTGGAGGATTCCAACGCCAATCCTTACTATCATAACAACTTCCCGATACTCCATGAGTTGATGACAAAGCAGCAGAACAACGGGATTTTACTAAAGTTCATGGCCGATGCTCCAACAACCACGTTACAGCGCTTGAAAGGTCTTACTACGGGAACGCTTCCTACTTTTATAGATGCTGGATCAAACTTTAATGGAGATGCTGTGGTTGAAGACAACTGGTTGCTACAGCTTCATAAACATAATCGAAGTGTTGCATTTATGGGAGATGATACTTGGAAAGCTATGTTCAGCGACTATATCAATCCAGACCTCAACTTTCCCTATGATTCCTTGAACGTCTGGGATTTACACACCGTGGACAACGGAGTCATTGAACACATGTCTCCGCTACTTGAAAAGAAAGCTTCTTCGTCTTGGGACGTTCTTATTGGCCATTTCTTAGGGGTTGACCATGCCGGCCATCGTTATGGTCCTAACCATCATGCTATGAAGGATAAGTTACTACAAATGAATGATTTCATCAAAGACTTGGTCAACAAAATTGACGATAAGACCCTATTGGTGGTGATGGGTGATCACGGTATGGATTCTACAGGTAATCATGGTGGTGACTCTCGAGACGAACTTGAAAGCACCCTTTTCCTCTACTCAAAAAATAAAAAGTTTAATATCAATCGAAAATCTTCCGATTTTTACAATACTTCGGATTTAGGAAAACATTACAGATCAGTGGATCAAATTGATTTGGTTCCAACCATCTCCTTACTTTTAGGTCTTCCAATTCCTCATAATAATCTAGGTTTTCCTATCGATGAAGCTTTCCCAGATAAAGACTTGACAATCGCCAACTTTAAGACTCTACAGCAAATTCAAAATTATCGTTCATTGTCTCCTGAGCTTTTCAATATCGATATGAATGAAAAATATCAGTACTTCATCACCAACTACTCAAAAGTTAGCAACAATAAGAAATATTTTGCTGAAATTATCAAACAATCAAAAGAATATCAAGCAGCATCATTAGAACATTGCAAAAGTCTTTGGGCTCGATTCGACCTTGTGTCTATTGGAATAGGTGTCACTATCTTGTTCTTATCTTTGACGTTCATAATTACGTATTCTCGTTCAATTCCTTCTGTTAGGGTCCTGACCATGTCTTTTGAATTTATTGGTTCCGTCATTGCTATGGTTCTTCTAGGTTGGGTATCAAGTTTTTCAGTTTATATTGTCCTCAAGCCAATTGGCTTTTCTGTGAAAACTTGCCTTGCTATCGGATCAGCATTGGGCATTACAATTGGGTTTTGGGCTCCAATAATGGATAGATTTAGTGTCGATTGGCTATGGCATCAATTGATGGACTTCTTATTCTACAATTTCAATAGTTGGTCTCTTTTGGGATTGACTTTTGTCGTATTCCATAGTATCATATTTGCTTCTAATTCATTTGTTGTTTGGGAAGATAAAATGGTTCAGTTCTTTGTTGCTACATTTGGCTTCTGCTGTTTATATGGAACCCTCATTAATACCTCTAAACCAAAAGATGAAAAGGTTTTGGCCATAACTCATGCCGTTACCTTCATTATTCTTACAAGGATCACGTCCATGATTAATTTATGTCGTGAAGAACAAAGACCATACTGTATACCTACGTTCCAAAGCTCGGGGTGGTGGATTGTCGTTCTTCATTTATGCAGCTATTTGTTACCAACTATTATCAGATCATTTTATCAATTAAGTGACTCTTATCACTCAGCTGCCCCTCTCTGGATTGGCACGGGATTGAAATTCCTTTCATTCATGTCTGCTGTGTATTGGACTTTTGAATATCTTGAAAACAACGAATATGTTCAAAAATCTGAATACATGATCAGTTTTACTCTTTTGAAGTCTTTGAAACTTGCCATCGCTAGAATTGTCTTATTTGTTGCTTTATTTTTAGCAAACTTTAGTTGGTCCAGAGGCCCATTATGCGTCAAGTTAGATTTCAAAGAAGTTGAAGAACAAGTCTCTGAAGAAGATTCAGATGTCAGTGCTCCTCAAAAGACGGCAGTTATCTTGGGGTATGGTAATGTATACGGATCATCGTATTTCTTATTGGTTGTTAATTTCTTCATTGCAATAATGCTCGTAAGTAAGCCACTAGCTGCCATTTCTTTGAGTATGCTCATGCTTCAAATTCTTTTGTTATTGGAATTATATGATTTCTTGGATATCAGAAAGAACTTGGTGGCTCCAGTTATATTTGGTCTTTTAGGATACCAACACTTTTTCAGTACCGGGCATCAAGCCACTATTCCATCAGTCCAATGGGAGATTGGATTCATGACCACAGAAACGATTATTTTACCATTTACCCATTTGAACATCTTCCTTAATACTTTTGGATCATTTGTATTGGTTTGTTTGGCTATTCCACTTATCACTCTTTGGAAGATTCCTCCTTCAAGTAAGCCTATAACCGTGTTGGCCCAAATAATTACAAATATTACTACATTAATAAGCTATCAGACACTTACTTCGATGTCGAGCTTTATTTTTGCAGCTCATTTCAGAAGACACTTAATGGTGTGGAAAATTTTTGCTCCAAGGTTCATGCTTAGCGGATTACTCTTGGTAGTGATAAACATTACTATGATTTGTGTTACCCTTTGGTTTGGGACTGGCAAGGTCTTGTCACAGGTTAATCGCATCTTTGGAAAATAACTTTCATATTTATAAAATACATTTTAATTAATAATCTTATTGGACTTGGAACGACTAATCCTACACTAATCACTATTAATACAATAGCCTTTATAGCCTTTTGTAACCCTAATGCTTATGGTGCTTCCTGCATCTGAACACATTATTCTCATACGGTGTTGCAGCCAACATGCTCTGATTAGTAATCAGTCATATATATAAAAGCCTTTTAAGAATGGTGTTCAAGGGCCATAATTAATAAAAATCTTTACTTAGTTTATATAAATCTTCAATAATGTCTTCAGTTTCAATTGCAGTTATCGGTGCTTCAGGTTCTCTTGGTGAACCAGTTTTCAATGCTTTAAGCTCTGAACCTTTTTCAGAAAAGATTCAATACCCAATCAAGGCTTTTACAAGAAGCTTAAAGGGTAAGAAAAGTACTGACAAGGTGCAATTCGTAGAGTCTGACTTAAAACAGGAATTTAAACAAAAGTTAATTGATGAATTAACCGGAATTGATGTGATTATTGAGTTAATCAGTCCAACTCAAGATGCTGTTGATGTTCTCCATCAGGTTGTTGCCGAAGTCAAGCCAAAACTTATTATCCCTTCCCAGTTTGGTACAGAGCTTGACAAGTTGACCTACTTACCTCCTTTTGCCGATATTGTTTATAAGCCAGTGCACTCAGCGGTATATAGAGCCTTAGGTGTGAAAGTAGTTGATGTCTATACTTCATTCTGGGACGTTCCAAACTCTTTCCTTGATACTATAGTAGGTCACGCTGGTATTGATACCGAAGCTAAGACTGTCACTTATTTTGGGTCTCCACAAGCGGAGTTTTCTGCATGTACTTTAGAGGATATAGGCAGATCTGTTGCTTCTATTGCTACTCACGACCCAAGCACTTTACCTGACAAGATCAGAATTGAGTCTTATAAATTATCTTTCGAGGAGGCTGCTAGAAGATATGAAGCAAGATATAATGTCAAGTTAGCTCCAATCTACAGCGACAGTCAAACAATTTTTGAAGACGCAACCAGGATTTTCCAGAAGGGGTACAAGCCAGAACATCACTTTTTCCTTTTGAACGCCATCGCATCCCAAGGTGTAGACAAGGGTCTCAACTTTATTGCCAATGAAAATGAAGTTGTCAATCCTAATGAGAAGCTCTGGAAGTGGAGCAAAAAGGAAAAGTATTAGAAACATAAACTCCTACGTAGTATAAAAGTTTACATAATGGAACTTGCCAATCACATGTTTTTGAGATAAAACTCATAGTGTAGAACACCAATCTTTTGTTGCTCCATTCCAATTAGTAGTATGCCTGTATTTAGGGGTGTAATCCCATACGGATGGTTTCTTCTCAGTTGTCTTAAAAATATCTTTGCAGCCAATACTTAAGGAATACTGCATGCTGCAACCGAAAACTGTGCTGCATTAATAATGCGGATGCAACCCATTAATGTTAAGTCAGGTACATTCACGAGAACATAAATAGAGCATGCTACACGAATCTTGATGATTATGAATGTGGGTAGCATCGATAAGATGATCTTTAATTGTATTGTGTGAATATTTAGCAAAAAATTATCAGGAATAGCTAGTTTCGTAGCCACATATAAGTAATAGGTTCTTCGTTACATTTCATATGTCACAAACACAAAACAGTGTCTTCAGTTTCAATTGCAGTAATCGGTTTTTAGTCTTGCTTGTTGAGCCAGTTTTTGACTCTTTGTCTCTAAGCCAAAAAAAAAGGGACAATTTCCAACCAAGGCTTTCACTAGAAGCTTGACGGGTAAGAAGAGACTGACAAGGTCAATTCGTAGAGGCAGCCTCGAAGCAAGACTATAAGCAAAAGTCAGTTAAAGAATTGCTAGGCATATATGTGATAACGGGGCAGATTACTCCAACTCGGGATACTATAGATGTACTTCGCCGGGTTGCCGCAGAAGTCAAGCCAAAGACTACAATTCCATGCCAATTCGGTATTGAGCTTTATAAAGTGATCTACTTGCTTCTTTTTGCTATATAGCTAGTAATTCTGTTCTTTTAGCAGTATACACAGTCTTGGGTGTCCAAAAAGCTGATCTTTGTCCGTCGTTCTGGAACATTGCAAACTCGTTTCTCTACTCTATAGTAGCCGAGGTTGGTATCGATACAGAAGCTAAACCCGTTACTTGTCGTGGTACACCAAAAGCAGAAATGACCATAAATACATTGGATTAGATCTCCAAATCAGTTACTTCTATTGCTATACGTGAGGTAAACAGCGTACCCAACTGGATCAGGATTGAATCTTCTAAGTTGACTGTAAAGGAGTTGCTAAAATATACGAGGCTGAAAGTAACGTCAAATTGACTCCCACTCATGAAAATACACAATATGCCTATGAAAAAGCACCCACCAATATTTTTTGAAGGGGTTTCAAGCTGGACATTTCCTTGATTTCTTTAATGCCTTAGCATCACAGGAACCCGAAAAAGGTACCAATTTCGTTGAGAATGAAAACGAAGTCGTTGATCCCCATGAAAAGTTCTGAAAATGGGCAAAGCCATATAAAATACTCCTTTGTATGTTGTGACTATATATTTACCTTATTATGAACAGATCGTGTGCCTTTAATGCTGTCTACAGTGTACAGCTCTGATGGTAATGAATAAATTTTGCAACCAGTGAAATGTCGCATATTACTCTTTCCTTAAGACTACAAAGGAACAGCTCCAATCATGGTGTTGTTTCCAGTCTACTTCTTTCGTATACTTGATCTTGAACGACCACCATCATGCTGGTAGCTTCACCGCTGCCTTTATCCCAATTGTTGACTTGACTTCTACTACACCAATGCGACATTCTCATGATACTTGAGGTAATGTTAATAAGCACCGCACAAGATTGTTCACCAGTATATGATCTATTTGCCGCTAATTCTTGTTCTATTAGCGGTGGTGAATGGGATTTATCCTTACGAGTCCTCGTTTACTCCTGACCACATCCAGTACCTCAAGAATGAGACCAAAAACCTCTTCGATCATGCCTGGTCCTCGTATATGAAACATGGATTTCCTGCTGATGAAGTACGGCCCATCACTTGTGAAGCTTATGGGCCTGACTTCAATGATGTCACCAATATTGTTCGAAATGATGCAATGGGGAATGTTTCCCTGACGCTTTTGGATAATCTCGATACGCTCATCATCATGGAACGATGGGAAGATTTGGAATCATCTCTTCGATACCTTCAACAGAACCAGTACACCTTGTTTGATCAAGATACCGTGGTCCAGGTGTTTGAAATGACAATTAGATCAATGGGAGGCCTATTGTCTACCCACTTACTTTTAACGGATGTTGCAGGGCTTCGTCTTAAGCATGGTCGATTTGCTGATATTTGTGAACTGTACGATGGATTCCTACTTCGTATGGCTCATGATTTGGGTCGTAGACTCTTGCCTGCTTTCAAAACTAAAACAAACATTCCTGTTCCTCGCATAAACTTAGCATTAGGGCTTGATGGAGTGCCCAGTAAACTTCAAAAGGAAAACTGCATATCAGGAGCAACTACTCCTGTTCTTGAATTCACGTTATTGTCCCGGTTAACGGGTGATGATCTGTTTGAATTCTATAGTCATATAACTTTCTGGAAATTATGGTCTTCTAAGCTGTCTTTAAATTTACTTCCCATGACTGTAGATCCAGCAGCGGATGTATTTTTAGACTCCAGCTCTGGGATCGGTGCTTCAATTGACTCATTCTACGAATATTCAGCCAAATACTCCATAATCTTTGATGACAAGTACATGTGGAATGTGTTTAAAATGTCATATCAGTCTCTCCTCACTCATCTGGTTCAAGGTGGTGCGTTCAGTGATGGATACATGATCTTTGGTAATGTGAATTTTCAGGTTGGTTCGCTTGCGTCAACCTGGATAGATGCTCTTGGTGCCTTTTGGTCTGGACTTCAGGTCCTCACAGGTCAGCTCACTGATGCCGTCAAAACCCACTTGGTATATCTTAAAATCTGGGATTATTATGATCTGATTCCTGAACGTTGGAATTTCATAGGCGTTGATCCTTCTTTACAGCCTACTTTGAATGATGCTATTCCTTTGGAATGGTATCCTCTTCGTCCTGAATTCATTGAGTCAACCTACTATTTGTATAGGGCTACCAGAGACCCCATGTATCTACAGATTGGTGCAAGAGTGCTTGATCTCCTCAGCACAAGATTCAAAACCGTGTGTGGATTTCATGGCATTCAAGACATTCGTACAGGTCAGTTTCAAAATAGGATGGAGACATTTGTATTGAGTGAAACATTAAAGTACCTTTATTTATTATTTGACACGAACAATGAAGTTTTCCTTCATGATTCCAGCACAATGGCTAGTAAAAATTGGGTCTTTTCAACCGAAGCCCATCCCCTTTGGTTTCACCATGGTCTTCGAAAGAACACTTCTTATTCTGTCGAAATTTCTTCTTACAATGAAACCAATACCAAGCAGCCGTCATTTTTAGAGAGTTTGCTTTCTAAACTTCATAGACCATCAAATCAAGAAAAGAACGCCGTGGAGTTTCTCCGTGATGTTCCTCTTCCCGTCCAAACAGTGGTACCATTTCCTGCGGAAGAAGAGTATAGCTTCCTCAGTTTGAAGGAAAAAATGACTACTAGGTTTGAGGTGTGTGAAAGGAAACCGGATATGTTTTATGTGCCAAAACGTGAGTTCATGATGTCGAGCTATTTCAAGTGGCCTCACCTTTTTCAATTTGAAAATAAGTTTAATTCAACATTACTAAGACCTCACTATTTAATAAAAGACCAGAATAACCATATTGAAATCACTCCATCATTTTATGAGAAATACACCGCCTTCATAGGAGAAGAGGATCATCTTCAATGTCCTCGAAAATCAAATACTCCAAGATATGACCTTTTTCTTGGGGACAGAGATGGTATTAGTAGCACTCAAATTTCTACAGTTAAATACACTCATGAGCCAGATGTGGATGACTTGGCAATCTTTGAGAATGACTTATGGGTACCTTTCCTTGATCAGCTTCGAATATCATTCGAAAAACTTGAACCGAACCATATCGATTCTCAAAATATTGTTGTTACGGAAGATTATCTTCAAAGTCTCAATCCCGATGAGTTTGACGATAAATATGGAGTCTGTAACCCTAAACAAAAGCCCAGTATAGAGACTGCCTTGAGGATCTTGAAAATCAATGGAGTTAACGTGGATCCAGGAGTAATTGTATGGACCAGTGACTTTGAAGTTAATCAAAATGAAGAGAATCCTGTTTTAAGCATAGGGACTGATGGACGAGTTAAGCTACAGGGTTCTGTGGTTGAAAATCTTATTGTCTGGAGACCAGCAGAATAATATCATGAAGAGCATGTTCATCCAAGCAAAATCACTGGTGCAGCGAAGTGTGATACGCTGACATATGCTGAAGTGTGTTGGCACCTTCAACTATGACTTAATTATATAGACTTTTGCATGTAGGTTGAGCAAATAGTGTTGTACAAACCACACATGCAATATATGTACATTAATCAAATACGCGTGGCTTTGTTCAATCTGTAACAATAATGTGGAACAGCTTAGTGTGTGAATGTTTCTACTTATTCAAAGCTTCAATTGTAAACTCGGCATAGGCATATTTTGCACCCATTGAAGTTGGGCGCTACCTGAAAAATTTAAAGAAGTGAAAGAATCGATGAGCCAAACCGGGCAATACAACGTGAGTTTGACATAAAAATACGAATTACGGCGAGAATAGCTATAGAAGTTACGACTTGTTTTTGGTTTCCCAGACAATAAACGCCGCCTTGAAATGAAGAAATTAACATAGTCTATTGCCTTTCAAACTGATGAAAGATATTGGATATTGCTACCATTTTCAGAATAGGAGGTATGTATCGCTCGATGTGGTCTACAAATAGGAGTCAGAAGAAAGACGAGGATTTGGGGAAGTGTCAAATATCCAGATGTACGACGTTGCAGCCATCGTGACTACGTCCTGCCTTAGGCACAAACAGTGTTGCAGCCAATGTCATCTCGGCTAGACACCACCATCAGAACCCCACGCCTTGTGAAGTTATTGCGCAAGACGGGCATCAGGCGACTACAGCTCCAGAAATACCGTATAAGGCATTTTTCAACCTTTAAAGGTCCCCATATTTTTTATTTTCGGTTATTCAAGGCACTGGTGACATCGCCGGTACCGCAAATTTTTCACATATAAAGGTTCGGCAATATACCCCGATTTTGGCCGGTACGGAATCAGCGTAGAAAAAAAGTGCGTTATCTTTGTCAAGTATATTTCTATCTCTATTAGTCATAGGTGTTTTTGACAAATTAGTCACCAATTAGTTGGAATATAAAACTCAAGAGCTACTGACAATAAACTTAACCATGATGATGAGAAGATTTATACCTCAAACCAGAGGATTTTTGAGTACTAACCGTTGGCGTAGATTTCAGTCCAGCATGGCCAGTTTAGACGCTTCAAAAGTACAAATCACCAAAACCACCAAGCCTTCGGAGCTTCATCCCAATGACGAATTGGTGTTTGGAAAGTACTTCACTGACCACATGTTAGAAGTCGAATGGACCCAAGAAGAAGGATGGGGAACTCCAAAGATTTCTCCTTATCACAATTTATCATTGGATCCTTCAACTATTGTTTTCCATTATGCATTTGAATTATTTGAAGGAATGAAGGCATACCGAGATTCCAGCAATAACATCAGAACCTTCAGACCCGACAAAAACATGGAAAGAATGAACTTGTCAGCTGAAAGAATTGCTTTACCAACATTTGATGGTGAAGAATTGTTGAAATTAATTGATGAATTCTTACTTATTGATCAAAGATTTGTTCCTTCCGGTGAAGGTTATTCATTATACTTAAGACCAACTTTGATTGGTACTACTGCTTCTTTAGGTGTTGGATCTCCAACCAAAGCTTTATTATACGTTATTGCTTCTCCTGTTGGTCCTTATTATAGTTCAGGTTTCAAACCAGTTGCTTTAGAAGCCACCGATTATGCCGTTAGAGCTTGGCCCGGTGGTGCTGGTAACAGAAAGTTGGGTGCTAACTATGCTCCTTGTATCAAGCCTCAACAAGAAGCTGCATCTAGAGGTTACGCTCAAAACTTATGGTTATTCGGTGAAGAAGGTTATATCACTGAAGTTGGTACTATGAATGTCTTTTTTGTATTTAAAACCAGTGATGGTAAAAAAGAGTTGGTCACCGCTCCTCTTGACGGTACTATCTTAGAAGGTGTTACTAGAGATTCTATTTTAAAATTAGCTAAGGCTAGACTTCCAAGTGATGAATGGATCATTTCTGAACGTTTATTCACCATCCATGAAGTTTCTGAAAAAGCTGCAAAGGGTGAATTGATTGAAGCTTTCGGTTCTGGTACTGCTGCTGTTGTATCTCCAATTGAAAGAATTGGTTGGAGAGGAAAAGACATTAGCGTTCCATTAGCTTCTGGTTCAAGTGGAGATTTAACTAAAGACATTGCACAATGGATTAAAGAAATCCAATATGGTGACAAAGAACATGAAAACTGGTCAAGAGTTGCTAAATCAACTATCAATTAGATAGACATGTAATAAGTTAAGCAGGGAAACCTAGCAAATATATATAAATGCGTTTTTTTTACTATTAACTGTATTATTTAATTCTAATTATTACGGAATGACATCGTATCTTCATTATATTCTTTCTATATCGGGTAGTTTTTGAATCTCACCTAAAATATAATCTCTTTCATCGATCAAATTTGAATCGTTGAATTGAGTTATATCAAAATTCTTGAAAAATGCTAAGAAATTCTCTTTATTTTTGATTAAAATATCAAGGATTTTCTGGGATTTTTTGGGTTTAGCCACAAAAAACTTAAAGATATGGAATCCTTCCAATTGCAAATTCTTCAGTTTGTCACTTAGTAGTAACATGATCAACTTCAAGTTGGTTGTGTCATCGAAATACTTATTCAAGAACACTTGGTTCTGCTTCTGTAATACGAGTTCAGATAACAATCTAACACTTTGACGTTTTGTGACGTAGTTTTCCAGTTTGATTAGGTGATTCATATTGGTATTGAAGTACGCGTAGTTCTTGCCCAAGAATTCTGACACCAAAGACTTATGGGTGGTCAAAAGATCATGGAGTGTGGTGAAGGCATCGGTTGCAATTTCAAACACGGGGATATTAACGTATTTGAAAAAATTCCAAAACAACGGGTGGTTCAAGATGTATTTATTGATTGATTCGAACTTGATGCAATCACGTAAGATTTGGCCACTTATCAATCCAACCTCTTCGTTTTCCGGGCCCTTCATGAGCAACACCAAGATTTCTGGCTTGGAGTTGACGATGTAATCGGCAGTGGGAGATTTACTCCCGATTTGTCGTCGTAATAACGTGGAGAATATAATCAACACATCTTTCCTGCTGTCGAAATCCAACTTATCCAAATTTGACACCAAATTGTAGAGGCAATGAGTCAAGTAGATTTCCTGGGCTAATTGGCTTATTTGATCTGGTTGGGGTTCATTTTCATCATCTCCATGAAGAATTACTTTGATCTGTTTTAAAAACCGACTACACTCATCCTGATACTTTTTGTTATCGTTTGAGTTATCGAGTTTACTCACCTGTTCATTGAGCGCCCGGACAAGATCCGGAGGAGTCTTTGGGTTTCGTTTAAACAAGAATGCCATCCTCTAGGGGTTTCGTTTGTACTCAACCGTGTAGTAGGAAAATCCGTGGCGAGTAACGAGGGAGGTCATAGCCACTTCTGGGCGGGCGTGTGGCGGTCGTGGTCGCAGGAAATGGGCCCAGGTAAGACGTTTGAACAGGATAAACTATTTGGCAAAACTGACCATGAGGGTGACTTGTAGAGAATATTAAAGAGATAATTGTGCTCTCTAATGCTGGTTATGGAACGAAATTTTCTTTTCAGTGGAAAAGAACCCATTTTGGTGGTTTTCGGTAAAGCTTATGGAAACCCCATATTTCGCAGCCAATACCTGCTGAGAGTCAGTCTGTACATTCTCCAATAAACACTATGGGGCACACTTCCAAGAGAGTACAAACAGTCCCTTTGGTGCTTCAAGACTATACCTATTCACTGAAATATCGTTTTCTTTGTGTGTGTGGTGGTGGTTGGCTGGCTGTTTCCCCATTTGACCACTCATTTTGACCCTCCCCAAATTGGCTTGCAACTCCTCCATTTGCGGCCGCGAGAAAAGCCCATTTTCTTGCTGGACCCATACTTTCTTCACTCCATGGCAGACCTGGTGTGGCACCCTGTGTCCATCAATAAGAGCAACCGGCCAATCTTCGATGAAAACGAACAGAACTTATACGTCCGAGACAACGTGGGGCTTTACCAAGGAAAACTGAAGATTTTAAACCGGCAAAATGGCCGACTATATCTCACCAATAAACGAATCATTTATGTCGATAACTTCAACATGCCAATGTCCATGGCCATGGATGTGGACGATATATCGCTGGCAATTGCAATTGAAGGGTTTCTTACGTCTTCTCCCAAGGTGAAAGCGTTCATCAAGCAGGACCAGTCGTCTAATGTGAAGTCATCTTCCGGTGCAGAATCCTACGATTGGGTCTGTATGATCTGTTCGTTTAACAATCATGTTGCCGGCAATTTTGATGTGGAGAACTCTGAATTGCCCAAATGTACATCGTGTGGAGTCAAAGCTTCCAAACTACAACTTGTTCAGGTGCTTGGATCGTCTCCTTCTCCGGAAAGTGTGCCTGTAACTCAAGTTCATCAGTCATCGGCATGCCCCAAATGCACTTTCATCAATCATCCTTCTATGAAGTACTGTGAAATGTGTGGAACAGAACTTCTGAATATACCTAAGGCCTTACAACTGAAGTTGGAACCAGGAGATTCGAACCATGTTAAGATCGAGGTGGAAACTGACCCAGTAATATATACCGACAATAAGCCATATGTCAAATTCAGTTTCCGGAAAGGAGGCGAACAGAAATTTCTTCAGCATTTAAATGAAGCAATAGAGGCCATAAAATGGGAAAAACTAGTGAAGAAAGGCTTGGTTAATGCTAATGGTAGTAAAGTAAAATTCTCGTCCACTGAAGTCGATAAGGTGAAATCGGCCGGGATTCATAACTTGGAAAGATTAGGTGAACTACAGAGGAAACAGAACGAAATAATATTGAGTTCTTCATTAGAGGATTTGGAGCAATTGATGTATAAGCATCAAGATTTAATAAAGATATCTTCTACGTTTAGTCGGCTAGTCAAAACACCCATCAAGAAGTTTAATAATACTATACCTCCCCTTGAAATCAACAAGACTTCATCATTATACCATAAGGAGCTTTCCCGGCATTTAAGTGAGTATTTAATGAATAATGAACTTACAAGACCTACATCGATGATTACAAGTCAGGATCTTTTCGCTAATTATAATCGATTTCTCATTCAGAACCAAGGGTTTGGAACAGCATTAGTGACATCTTCTGATTTCAACAAGAGCTTAGGGATGTTTGAAGAGCTCAATCTTCCCATCCGAGTGAATAAATACGTTAAGTCTGGATTAGTGGTGATTCTGCAAAGTGGAACTAAGCCTCAAGATGAGATATGTCAAATCATTGTGAATTTTTTGAGACATCAAGAACAGCAGTTTGTGTATGAGAAGACCAAGGCCGAGCTCCTGATGTATAATGACAGCTATTTGACTGAATTCAACAGGTTTTTTCGGGGGAACACGGTGTCGGAGATTAGTGATAATTTCCTGTGGTCGTATGGCATCGCCATTGAGGAAATGGAGAGATGCGTTGATACTGGGTTAGTGGTCATTGACCAAAGTATTCTGGGGACGTTTTATTTTGTCAACCAATTCACCATGACCGAAGAATCGTACCAGCAACAACAACAACAGTTTGGATATCAACAACAACGGGCCAAACAGGACCTTGTGGAGGAACAAATGCATATCAGTCTTGAGATTCAAGACCACCGGCCCCGATTGGACAGCCGACGCACAACTAGTGACGCAAGATTGACGTCAAGTGGTTTAGAGCCGCCTCATCATGCTGCCAGCGAATCAATGAATGATTTGGTTGGGTTGAGATTCTGACGGGTTCCCCAGATTTTGGCTTAATCTGGCGATAACGACCGGGTTGCAAAATCGGTGCGAGGCATCGACGATGTCTCACCTGTTGTGTCCGGACGCAATTAATCTCTGGCCAATCATACCCGCGCAATTCTGGGGGAGGTCCCGCGCCCCTTCCCTATCGGGAGGGTTGGTGAAGTGTAGACCCGTACACCATTCCGGCCCATGGCTGCTGCGTTCCGTCGGAACTGCGGTGGGCCCCCAGGAACTACCCCCAGCTAAATAGCACCATATTCATGAGTAGTTAATAGTATCCCATTAATAGTAGGTAGGACACCACTGGCAGCCCAGCAGGCAATCGGTACGCCGATTGCCTGGCCCGCTCCGTTTTCTTCCGTTACATCACCGTCACCGCAGCCGCTATCATCTCCGATTAGCCCTAAAGCCATATGCCCGCAGAACACCGGGCCGTCGGTGTCTCTTCCTGGTTCGGGGAATCCCATCGCTGCATATTATGCAGGCTTATCAGATCAGTATAATAATGCAAAGAATTCCAACCAAAAGTGGTGATAACAATTTCAACGATAATAACCTGGTAATACCATGAATTACGTTGGATGGACGATTCAAGACTGGAAAAAATTCCATTTCCTGGCTACTCCAGACCATTCGCTTGATGTCCTTATTGAGTTGATTCGACATCAGCAAGTTGCTCCAAAAGACGCTGCCTGGATCTCGTTAGCTGATGAAGATAATATTGTTCACCAATGGAGCTTTTTGCAGTCTCGAGCTGATAAACACGAGTTACCGCTCTACGGGGTTCCTGTTGCTGTCAAGGATAATATCGATGCCAAAGGATTCGAAACCACTGCTGCTTGTCCTTCTTTTGCATACCGGCCGGTTGAAGACGCTACGACCGTGGCTCTTTTGAGACAAGCTGGGGCCATCATCATTGGTAAAACCAATCTTGACCAGTTTGCTACTGGGTTGGTGGGAACAAGATCTCCCTACGGAATCACTCCTAACACTTTTGATCCTCGTTACGTTTCTGGGGGTTCTTCTGCTGGTTCTGCTTCCGTTGTTGCAAGAGGTATCGTTCCAATTGCTTTGGGTACTGATACTGCCGGCTCTGGAAGAGTTCCTGCTGCTCTTAATAACTTGATTGGTTTGAAACCAACTAAAGGTGTGTTTTCTTGTAAAGGAGTGGTGCCTGCTTGTAAATCTCTTGATTGTGTTTCCATCTTTGCTCTCAACCTTCAAGATGCTCAATTAACTTTCAATATCATGGCTAAATACGATGGAGAATTTGACGAGTACTCTCGTGAGTTACCTTCCAACCCCCTCTTACAGTTCCCTGCAAATCCAAATATCGCCGTTCCTTCTAATTTGTTATGGTACGATGAACCAGAAAATCCGAAATTATACGATGCCGCTGTATCAAAATTTGAAAAATTGGGTGCAAATCTCATTTCTACAGATATCGAACCTCTCTTGGACTTAGCTAGATGTTTATACGAAGGTCCTTGGGTTTCTGAGAGATATACCGCCATGAAAAAATTCTTATCAACCAACCCCCCAGAAAAAGATTTGGATCCTACCGTCACTAAAATCATCAAAGGTGGTGAACATCACTCCGCTGCCACAGCATTCGATTATGAATACAAAAGACAAGGAATCTTACAAAAAGTTAAAAAATTATTAAAAGATATCGACGTCATAATTGTCCCAACCGCTCCTTTAAATCCAACCATAGAACAAGTCCAAAATGATCCAATTGGTGTCAATTCTAAACAAGGTACTTATACTAATTTTGTTAATTTGGCTGACATGTCTGCTTTGGCAATTCCTGCTGGTTTCCGTACATCAGATGGTGTTCCTTTTGGAATTACCTTATTATCTCATAAATTTAATGATTATGCTCTTTTGGAATTAGCTGGACGTTACATGAAAATATACTCAGAATCTGTCCCTCAATTTTATGGTTCTTTGAAACATAAAAAAGTTACTGCTGACGATAATAATGATTTATTACCTATCAATACTTTACCAAATCCTGTTATTGGTGATTATATTAAATTAGCAGTTGTTGGTGCTCATTTATCAGGTTTCCAATTACATTGGCAATTAGAAGCTGTTCATGCTCAATTATTAGAGTCAACTACCACTTCTTCTAATTATAAATTATATGCATTACCCAAAACTGGCCCAGTTGCTAAACCTGGTTTAAGAAGAGTAACTGAAGGGGGTTCAAAGATAGCAATCGAAACTTATGCTGTTCCTATTGAAAGTTTTGGTAAGTTCATCAGTTTTGTTCCTGAACCTTTAGGAATTGGATCTGTTGAATTGGCTTCTGGTGAATGGTGCAAATCTTTCATTTGTGAAGAATTCGGCTATAACTTACCAGGCACTGTAGAAGTTACTGCTTTTGGTGGGTGGAAAAACTACCAAGAACATTTACAACAAGAAGCTAGCGAAAAAAAAAGACCGTTTAAATCAGTTCTTGTTGCTAACAGAGGAGAAATTGCAGTCAGAATTATGAAAACCTTGAAAAAATTAGGAATCAAGGCTATTGCTGTTTACTCTGATCCTGATAAGTTCGCTCCACATGTCTTAAATGCTGATATTGCCATTCCATTACATGGTGTTTCTGCTGCTCAAACTTATATCTCCATTGATAAGATCATCAATGCCGCTAAAGAATCGGGTGCTGAAGCTATTATTCCTGGTTATGGGTTCCTTTCTGAAAACGCTGATTTTTCTGACCGTTGTGGTGAAGAAGGTATTGTTTTCGTTGGTCCTGCTGGGGATGCCATTAGAAAATTGGGTTTAAAGCATTCTGCTAGAGAAATTGCTCTAGCCGCTGGTGTTCCTTTAGTACCAGGTTCTGATTTAGTTCCTGACGCTAAAGCCGCCAGGGAAATTGCTGCTAAGCTTGAATATCCTGTCATGGTAAAATCTACTGCTGGTGGTGGTGGTATCGGTTTACAAAAGGTTGACTCTGAAGATGATATTGAAAGAGTTTTCGAAACCGTTCAACATCAAGGTAAGTCATATTTCGGTGATGCTGGTGTTTTCTTGGAAAGGTTTGTTGAGAATGCAAGACACGTTGAAATTCAAATGTTAGGTGATGGTTATGGTAGAGCCATGGCTGTAGGTGAAAGAGATTGTTCTTTGCAAAGACGTAATCAAAAGGTTATCGAAGAAACACCTGCTCCTAATTTACCTGAATCCACCAGAGCTAAAATGAGAAAAGCTTCCGAATCCTTAGGTTCTCTCTTAAAATATAAGTGTGCTGGTACTGTTGAATTCATTTATGATGAAAAAAGAGACGAATTCTATTTCTTAGAAGTTAATGCCAGATTACAAGTCGAGCATCCTATTACTGAAGTTGTTACCGGTTTGGATTTGGTCGAATGGATGTTATACATTGCCGCTGATATGGCTCCTGACTTTGATATCCCAATTACTGTCACTGGTGCTTCTATGGAAGCTAGATTATACGCTGAAAACCCTGTGAAAGATTTTATGCCATCACCAGGTCAATTAACTGAAGTGAAATTCCCTGAATGGGCTAGAATTGACGGATGGGTTAAAAAGGGTACTGTAATTAGTGCTGAATATGATCCTACTTTAGCAAAGATAATTGTTCATGGTAAAGATAGAAATGATGCTTTAAAGAAATTACGTCAAGCATTAAATGAAACTGTGGTTACTGGCTGTATCACTAACATTGATTATTTGAGATCAATTGCCAATTCTAAAATGTTTGAAGAAGCCAAGGTTGCTACAAAGGTTTTGGATTCTTACGACTATCAACCTACTGCTTTCGAAATTGTTCATCCTGGTGCTTATACCACTGTGCAAGATTATCCTGGAAGAAAAGGATACTGGCATATTGGTGTTCCACCTTCAGGATGTATGGATGAATATGCTTTCAGGGTAGCTAATAGAATTGTTGGTAATGATGCTGCTGCTCCAGGTATTGAAATTACCTTGAATGGACCTAAGATCTTATTCCATCATGACGTTATTATTTCTGTTACTGGAGGTGAGGTTCCTGTTGATGTTAACGGTGTTTCAGTCTCCCAGTGGACTCCTATTCATATTAAGAGAGGTGATAAGTTATCTATCAGTAAAATGATTACTGGTTGCAGAGCTTACTTAGCCATCAGAGGAGGTATTGATGTTAATGAATATTTAGGATCTAGATCTACGTTTGCATTAGGTAACATGGGTGGTTACAACGGTAGAGTCTTGAAATTAGGTGATGTATTATTCTTAGGTCAACCTGAATTACCAAGTTGTACCTTACCTTCACCAGTATCTGAACCTATTGGTGTTCCAAAATCATTGATTCCAGATTATGATCATAACTCCACCAATAGTTGGGTTGTTGGTGTTACCTGTGGACCTCATGGCTCCCCAGATTTCTTTAAGCCTGAATATGTAAAAGAGTTCTTCAGCTCTAAGTGGAAGATTCATTACAATTCCAACAGATTTGGTGTTAGATTGATTGGTCCTAAACCAGAATGGGCTCGTGCAGATGGTGGTGAAGCTGGTTTACATCCATCCAATGCTCATGATTATGTTTATTCTTTGGGTGCAATTAACTTTACTGGGGATGAACCAGTTATTTTGACTTGTGATGGTCCTTCTTTGGGAGGTTTCGTTTGTCATGCTGTTGTTGCTGAAGCTGAAATGTGGAAGATTGGACAAGTTAAACCTGGTGATTCCATTCAATTTGTTCCTGTTTCATACGAAGCAGCTAAACAATTGAAGAGTGATCAAGATGCTGTAATCTCCACCTTGAAAGGTTCTGTTCCAACCTTCAATAAGTTCTTGGAAGCAGCAGAAAATCCAATTTTAGCTGAAGTTAACAATTTAAGTCATGGTTCTCCTAAAGTCACATATCGTCAAGCTGGTGATAGATACATTTTGGTTGAATATGGTGAAAATGTATTGGACCTTAACTTAGCATACAGAATTCATAAATTGATTGAGATGGTTCACTTTAACAAGACTGTTGGTATTGTTGAAATGTCAAGAGGGGTTAGATCCGTTTTGATTGAGTACAGTGACGAAATCACACAAAAGGATTTATTAACCACTCTTATCGCTTTTGAAAAAGAAATTGTTTTTGTTAACAAGTGGAATGTACCATCTAGAGTTGTTAAATTGCCAATGGCATTTGAAGATAAGAAAACTTTAGACGCTGTGAAGAGATACCAAGAAACCATTAGATGTGATGCTCCATGGTTACCTAATAATGTTGACTTCATTGCAAGTATCAATGGAATTGACAGAAAAGATGTTCATGAAATGTTATACTCCGCTAGATATTTGGTTTTAGGTTTGGGAGATGTGTTTTTGGGAGCACCTTGTGCTGTTCCTTTGGATCCAAGACATAGATTGTTAGGAACCAAATATAATCCTTCTAGAACCTTTACTCCTAATGGTACCGTTGGTATAGGAGGGAATTATATGTGTATCTATACCATGGAATCTCCAGGAGGGTATCAATTAGTTGGTAGAACCGTTCCAATTTGGGATAAATTAACATTAGGACAGCATTCAGTAAATGGACAACCATGGTTGTTATCACCATTCGACCAAGTTGAATTCTACCCAGTTAGCGAACAAGAAATTGATGAATTTTCTGAAAAGATGAATGTCGGACAATTTAAATTTGAAATTGTTGACAGTGTCTTCGATCATGGAGCATACTTACAATGGGTCCAAGCAAATTCAGAATCTATTGAAGAATTCCAAAGAAACCAAGGAGGTGATAAATTGGAAGAGTTCAATAGAATGATTCAAGTTTCGAATGCTGAATTAGAATCAAGTGGAGGCCCAGCTATGCCAGACGCAGACGAATTCGGTGAAGATGCAGAGATGGTTTATTCGGAATACTCAGGAAGATTCTGGAAGCCTTTAGTCGAAGTAGGAGACGAAGTCAAAGAGACTGATGGGTTAATTGTGGTTGAAGCCATGAAGACCGAAATGATGGTTATGGCTCCAAGAGCTGGTAAAGTGGTGAAGATCTTCCACAAAAACGGTGATATGGTCGATGCCGGTGACTTAGTCGCTGTAATTGAGTGAGTGTGTATTTGATAGAGATAATTTATGTTTATTTACGAAGTTTTTTGTAGTAACAAATATAACTGTCTTGGAAATCTACTGCGATGAGGATTAGTATTACATTTTTCACCAAATAAAAAAACCCCATCTGGCAACATAAGCACATATAGAGTAGTTTCTACAGAAGTTTTCCATTGCCTACTGTCATTGCCTCTGGCGTTCTTGCCTTATTTCATTGTTTCTTCCTTTCTTTCACGTAGTTTGAAGTATCACGTGTCTTCCACCGCCGCGTATATAATAAACAGACGTGTTTGTGGATTTAAATCAACATCATGTCTCTTAGTCAAACACAACTTAACAATGAAGTATCGCTTCATTCGTCCCAGGCGGTGTTTGAGTCGTTTGCTACCTCTGGGGGAGAATCGGCCAATCCCAATATAACTTTGAATGGGACCTCGCAACAATCACAACTAGAGGAGCCTTATTTCAGAAAATTAACTGACCCAACCTTGATTGATGAAGAAATCAACTATTTCAAACACTATCTTTCGAAGTTAAAGTTTCTTTATCTTGAACAAGAAACCCGAGATAAGTTTTTACGCAATCTTTTGGTTGATGATAATATGAATAGCATCAAAAATGAGGATGTAGCCTCAATAACAGAGGAGAACTTACAATCCAAGGCTAAGCTAAAACAGTTGAAGGATACCATTACAGAAACAATGGATCAAATTGATGATCTAAGTGCTCAGGTTATTGATATCAATAGTGAATATGAGTCCAAACTAGGTAGAATCAACAACTTTGAGTCTGAGATGCAATCAATGGACGCTCAATTGTCTTCCATTCTAGAGGAGATTGACTCTAATGAGGATGACAAGATCTTGTTCAATCTCCAGAAAACCGTGGCAACGTTTGATATTGTTGATTTCAACAGAATTCTAGAGATTTCCTTATCGCTGTTGGAAAACGATGCTTCTGCCTACAACGAACTTGAATCTACAGTGGAATCCCGGAAGGCAGAAGCAGAAGAGTCTCAGAAGTCGTTACAAGAACTCCGGGAATCATTGACTCGGTTATCGCTACAGCAAACACGCCTTACCCAGTCATCAACGGAAACCGAACCAGCCCAATCACAAGTCATGGCTCAGCTCGTCAAGCAAGTCAATGCTCTTCTAACCAAGCTCAGCGAACATCACGTTGATGTTTCCGTCAAGAACAATGACGTATACACCATAACGTTCCCCAATTCATGGGAGGTGCTGCTCACCAAGCACCTCAAGGTGTTGCACATTTCTCACTCAGGGAACTCGGACCTTCAATTCCACCAGTTGGTGCACTCCGTCAATTCGTCCAAAAACAACCACCTTGATCTCCTGCGACTTCTTAATAAGGTGGCTCAACTCCAATGATTACCCCCATTTTCCTTATTGCCCTAAATCACCGCTTGGTGTTGGCTTCTTCCATGTAGAGTATTTTGTATAGTAAAATGTATAGTAGTGTATGTGCTGCACTCGTTTATATGTGCGCTGATGTCATTGACGCACGCCTGATGTTATCTTATATAAATAGCCCCGATCATTCCTGCCAGCTTTAGCTAACCATATCTACCACGTTTTGTACATTTTCTTTTCAATTATAATATCACAATATTTGCCTTGAGACCCAAGAACGTCATATTATCATTTGTTTCCGTCATAACATCTTGTTGCCCTTGGTCGTTAAATACTAAACCCTTTTAATTCCCCTAATTTACCCAGGTATATATCATCATGTCTGCCTCGGTAAGGTCAAGGCTAAGTGAAAATGAATCAGTTCCTTTATTAAGTGATCAGTTTCTTCAACGTCATGAGAATGACGGTGACGATTCTGACTCGGATATCGATTCAAAGTTCGATAACCGTAGCTTCTACGAACGTCATAATTTCTCCAAAACTCGGTTTTGGTGGTTTTGCTCCTTAGGCGTGGTTGCAATTATAATCTTTCATTTATCGTTCCTTCCTCGAACTTCTTTGAGTCGAGATTTTAGAAGGTGGCATGGTCTCAAGCTAACAAAAACTGATATAAAACGTAATTATCTCGTTTACAGTGGGTCTAAGCGCCCTGCTCCCGATAAACAAGACCGTAATCTAGTGAACGAAGATTGGATCAATTACTGGTTGAGTAATTTCACTTCCATCAACTCCAAGAACTCTGTGAATTTGTTGGGTTCCGAAGCGTATGACCTTTCAACATTTGTGGAATCAACTTTCCAGAAATTTGGTTTCAAAACTGAATCCTTCACTTATGATATCAATAACTTGGGCATTCCCATATCGCTGTCTTTAGAATTGCTAGATAAAGAAACAGTGGTTTATCAATCTGATCTTAAAGAACCAAAGTTCAGTACCCCTGCTTATCATGTCTTCAGTGCTAATGGCTCGGTTACCAGTAGCTTTATATTCGCCAATGAAGGCACTAAAAATGACTTCCAGTTACTTTTAGAGAATAACATCGACCTTACTGGGAAAATACATATTGTCAAACAAAGTGCTAACTTATCTGTGTCTGAACAAGTAAAGACTTGCGAATATTATGGGGCCGTTGGGGTTATTACCTACAGTGATATTGCCAGCCATAGTAAACAAGATAATGACAGAGTTGAAAATGCAGTCTTACGGGATTCAGTTGCGTTTGAGACTGTCGATAGTCCATTTTTACAAAATGTAACCAGAAGTTCTATTCCGAGTGTCCCTGTCAGTTTTAAGGCTATCAAACCTATTTTGAACACTTTGGGAACTTCATTAACTCGTGATTTTTCTGAATGGAATTATAGTCCTATTCCTGCCCGTGATCTTAAGCTTCATTTACAAGTAGTTTTCAAAGATGGAAAGAGTAAAGTCACCAACATAATGGGCTCCATCAAAGGAGTGATAAATGACGGAGAAATCATAATTGGTGCTGCTAGGGACAGTTTAACCATGAGTGATCCTCTAAGTGGTCATGCTATTCTTTTCGATATAATGAGACATTTTAACAAACTTGTCAAGTTAGGATGGAGACCATTAAGAACCATCAAAGTAGTTAGCTGGGATGGTTCTAAAAGTGGTTTATTTGGATCCCAGTTTGCTCTAAACGATAGTGATTTTGTTAGGCCTCGGCAACCCATCCTTGCATACGTCCATTTAGATAATGATGTTGTTACAGGAAGTAAATTTCATGTGGATGCAAATCCCATGTTTAATCACTTGCTTCGAAAGAATTCTGAATTTATTCTGATTGCTAAGAATGTCACACATCTTCTGACAAGCAGTGACGAATTGACGTTGGATGAATATTGGTCAAAGCAGGATAATAATACAATAAACAACATACTTGGCTACGATCTCAGAAACAGTGATTGTGTGGTCCTTCAGAACGGAGGGGTTCCTATAATTAATATCAAGTTCGGTAATGATGTCAAGAGGGACTCGTCTGTATATATTCCTAATTCCAATTTTTATTCTTATGACTGGCTTGTTAATGGAAATATTGATCCTGGTTTATCATTACATGGGCTGTTAATTAGATACATTGGCTTAATGGTTATTTCACTCACTGATCATGAGGTAACTGATTACAAGACACATGAATATTTCAAGAAAATTTCTAGTTTCTGGGATTTGGTGCAGACTGATAACAGGGAACGCCTTGAGACGTGGTCTCAAAGGAATGTGTCAACAAGTCTTATTGATAAGTTCACCATTCATTCCGATTTGAGAAACGACGAGAGTGCCACATTAGGTGATTTAATTGATCAAATGAAGGAACTTGTCGATGATGTAAAGAGTCAGTCAATAATATTTGATGACTATATCACCACTGTTAAAGATCAGTTAATCGAAGATTTCCCATGGTACAAAATGCTTAAAAAGGTCCATATTTATGCCAAATTTAAGGTTGCCAATTACAAGTTATTACATTTAGAAAAAGAACTTGAATTAAAGCCAAAAGAATTGGATTACCTATATGGTGAGCACAAAGCTAATTCGGGACTCCCTGGTAATCATATAATTTACGGAATTCCCGATTTTAACGTCAATAGACAGTCCTCTTTTGACTCCCAAACGAAAACCAACAATAGTGTGTTTACACAACTACAAATGGCTATAGCTAATGATGATTTCAACCTAACAATAAAGTGGATTGCAGTCATCTACGAAAAGATCAACAACGTCTTGAAAAAAATCGATTGATTTTCCATTTAATTTGTTTGCCATTAGATGTCTTCTACAATACTAATAATGATTATTTATGATGGTGGTTTAAAGGATTACTATATATATATATATATAGTTTCTAATGTACAGGCGCGTACTTTACTTTATTTTTTTTGCAACCACAAGATTTTTTTTGCAACCCTACACTTCACAATAACCATGGATAAATACCAACTTACAATTATTAATGACCCTGAAAACTGTGGTTTGAGTGCTGCCTGGTTATTAGCTACTTTGGGGGCTAAAAAATCGTATAAAAAGCTTATAAAACCGTCTTCTTCTGTCTCTATAAGTAAGGCTTGCGAGGTAATTTCAAAGCCAAATACATGTCTAGGCCTAAGAGCTCAGTCAAATCTTCTCTATGGTATTTCTCTTCTTTACAAGCAGCAGGTTGAAGAGTTGTGGAATGATGCCTCGACGGCTCATTTGCGAATTATGAAGGATATTGAAACTCGCCATAAAGTTTTCCCTTCATCTGAGGATTCAAAAATTGAAGATAACTTTAAAGGCATTCATTATCTACAGGATGATAGTTCATTTACTACAGACCAATTAGCTAATGGATTATGTGATCCACTAATTGCTGGTGACTTGAGAAAATTGGAAATTCATAGATTGGACAGGATCAATGATGGTATGAATGCTTCTTTTGCTGACCATGCAATAGATGATTCTCTTAGTCTAAATGATAGCACTTTTACTATAGGTGACAATTCATTATCAGGTGTTGAAGCTAATAATGGTCAGGTAAGCTTTGAGTTCAATTCTGATGGGAACATTGATTTTGATGTATCTTTTGATATCGCCCCAGTGTCTCCCCGTCAAGCGAGTATTAGCTTTGAATTGGATCCTGTTCAAGTTGCAAATGATCCACATTTCTCTACAACTACTGAAATTAGAGATTCCTCAGCTCTAACCAAGGTTGATAAAAGCAAGGGTATATTGAAGAGAACATCTAAGAAGCACAGACTCAAACAAGACGAAGTATTTGTGTTGCAACATCTTCCAAATACTACTGAAACTGGATCCTGTTTCCTTCCCGATATCACACAGTTTAAAAATCTAAAGGATATCATTGTTTGCAACAGTCTGACCAATCCCCCTTTCTTGAATCTTGTTTGCAGACATGTTTTTGGTCGACAACTTACCGCTGGAATTAACGATAGTATGTTTCCTAATAAAAGAAGGCATCGTTTTGCAGAGCATATGAACTCATTGATGCAAATGGAAACTCAAGAAGTTGAATCTGCCAGAGAAATTCAAGAATTGGGTACACCTCGTGAGTGGTTTGAACAAGATATTCCTGATCTTTCACTTGAAAATATATATGATGATGACATACTTGAAAGCAGACAATCAACTACACATGATTTGAGTTTGAACCATGAGGACTTAAATGAAGATGTACAAGAATTGGATGATGAGCAAACTAAATTGATGGCTACTTTGCATAGCTTTCTAGATTTCATTAAGGAAAGATCATTAACCCATGGTATAGCGATTCCTAATAATGATGGTGTTTATCTTATAACTTCCAATCCGAATGAATGTTTTCGCAGAATCCAGCTTATTGATGTTCTTCCAACAAGTGAAAATGGTGAATCAGTGTCTCGAAAGATAGCTGCAAAGGCATTTTTATCAGTATTGGAATTAGCTTCAAGGAGTATCATTGCAATTGATGTAGATGAGTTCCAGGGTGGCTTATTACATAGTCGTCAGATCAGAATTATTCATCAAGTTTGAGCTTTTAATCATATATTTAAAACAAATTAATTATACATAATACAACAAATTAATTAACGAGTGAATTTTATAACCATTATTTAGCTTCAATGGCACCATTTTCGTCATGTTTGGCGAATTCGGCTTCAGCTTCATCGATGGCTTCAGTTTCAGGTTCATCTTCATATTCAGATTGATGTAAACTCAAGGTTGGTTTAACAGCAGCACCATCTAAAGTCCAAGCAGATAAAGCATTTTCAGCATCAATGATGATTTGTTTGGAAGCATCATATCCATCATAAGCAGGTCTAGTTTCACCAGGAGTGACAGCAGTATCATCCAATAATTCTAATAAGGCTTTACCGTAACCAGCGATTAAAGCGTATTTTTCAGCCAATTCTCTGGTGGCATCGAATTGATAGTTAAAAGCAGCTTTCAATTGTTCTCTAGTTATGTTAGATAATTGTGCTTCAGCAACTAAAGATTCAGCTTCAGCTCTGACCAATTCTTGTTCTAAAACTGAAATTTTTGGAGATTGAGGATCTTTATATTTCAAATGAGCAATTTCATCGGTAATTTTTTGTTTTCTGTCTCTTGAAGGTTGAACAGAAGCTTCAATGTTTCTAATTGTTTTCAAGGTGATTCTGTATTGATCATATTTGTCAACGTATTGATCTTCTAATTCGGCAATTTCATAAAGTAAAACTCCCAACTTATCGGTAACGTCAGATACATCATCATCATTTTCTTCACCCCATAAAGACAATTGGGTAGCAACGTCTCTACGTTCTCTGGCGGTCAAGTCAATGAACTTCATTACATCTTTTTCCATCTTGATGTATTGAGATAAATTCCTGGCCAATTCAGGTCCAGTGGCTCCGGCAATGCTCTTTCTTAAACTTGAAACGAGCCCTTTCTTACCAAGGAATTTAGAGGACTTGGTAGAAGAAGGTGGAGGTGGAGGTGATTGCAATTGAGAGGCGGTTGGCGCCTTGGTGGCTCTTAACGAATAAGTTCTGTGCATTTTTCAAAAATAATAACTGATGGTTTTTATTTCAACTTAAAATTGTCGGTGCAGTGCAGCTTATGCTATATTTATAGTCATCCCCAGCAATTAAGGGACTGGGACTCGAAAAATCCACCCTGCACGCAATCGAACATTTTTCAATTTCCATGCCGCACTGGGAAGTATGAAATTCGAGACAATCAAAGGGAGAAACCGCCCGACTAGCGCAAATTCCTTCAATTCGTGCTGAAATGTGGCATACTTGACCAATTGCTGAAGATGATTGAGTATTTCATGGTATTGACTGGTGCTTTTCACCGTGGTTCGATTCCTGGTGTGGACTCGGGTCTCACGATTACGACGTTTTACGAATGACCATGGATGACGTCATGCGATATCATCGGACCAATTCTTTTTTGCACCCAATTGTTTTGCTGATGTTCGGATCATTTTATGTGACCTGGTGGTTAAAACCCGCCCTCATTGCTGGTAACGGAATATCCTGTCGTGATATGAGCGTTGTCATCAATACGGCTAAACCTGGAGCAAACGAGACTGTTGCGCATATTAACTGTGACGGTTACGGAAGAATATGGATTATTTTACATACTGGGCACCAACTTGGCTACTCATGAGTCGTCATTGGAACCGGACATTACTTAGGCTGGTATGCTTAAATCTTTCAGGAGCCACTGACACAGATTACTCCCAGCTTTTTAGGACCCACTAACTTAGGTTGCTTTCTGCTTTTTAGAAGCCCCACTAGATTCGTCCCCGTGTCTCTTGTAGTTGACTTTAATGGGTTGTAAAATTCGATAGTAATCTTGTTCCAAGGCGTCATAAGCCGTTTGCAATTTATCGAGCCTCGTTGGTTCGTCCAAGGTCACTAAAGCTTCTTTATTCTTTTCATAGAGTCTTTTTTTGATGAATAACCTTATATCTTTTTTCGTCAACTGGTGTCCTTTAATATTCTTGAATTTGTAGAGTAAAAACATTTCTAGTAAACGAGACAATTGACGCTTTTCGAGTTTTTGTGATGCTTTTAACCCATCCACCCATTCTTTATCTTTGGCTTTCTTTACGTCTAATTCATCCAATGATACTATGTTTTCTTCAACAAGTCTAGTGAAGTCAACTCTGTCTCGTAAATCATCAAAACTTTCATTTGGATCTTCAATCACAATCTCCACAACCTTGTCATCCTTTAACCATTCAAGGTAAAGTTTTTTGTAGAATTCACCTCCAAGATTTTTACCCTGGTTAACAGGTAATATGATGAATTGGGAGATTTTCTTCCTAGTTTCCACCACGCCATTGTCGAATTTTTCAAATCCAGGATATTTCCAATAATTGTAGACTGTGGTGAAGCCAATGATTTCTGGCAATTTTATATCTGTCACCTTATATAGAATGTAGATATCCCAAAGGTCGTCACTTGCTTCGATATATGAACCAGCCTCAATGAAGAGCAAAACCAAAATTTGAAGTCTCTTATGTAACTCTAATCCTTTATCAGATTTTAAATTAAGTTTATAAATAGCATATTTATCACCATCCTTTTCAAATGGTGACCCTACTGGTTCACCTGGTATTTTATAGTCTTTTTGTTCTTCTTCAATTAAATCTCTCCACTTCTCCTCGTCCTTATACACGGTGGACTCTGGTAAGAATTCCAATAATTTTGTCTTTGGATCAATCTCAATATCTTCATCCTTCAACTTACTGGAGTACTTGACGTTCAAAAATGGATTGAATGTAACACTGTCAAAACAAAGAAATATAACCAAGTCTTTAAATCCAAATATACTCTCGGAATCTCCAAATATAGGATAAGTGAATGCAGGGCTAAAATTCTTAGCTGCCCCCTTTGTATCGGTTATATACATTTGAAGCGCTTCATTAGCTGATGCAGTCCATGTTTCTGGGGACAATGAAGCGGCCGTAATACTAACTTCTTCTGCCATTATAACTGGTGTTCTTTTTTCCAAATCTTTTACGTATATATTTCAGTATTTTTTGATATTTCGCGCCATAGAAACGCGTATGGTAGTCAAATATATTGAACACTTTCTCTTGTAGACACCGCAATATTCATATCATGAAGTTCATAGTATTCAATAATGTTAATTCGAATCCTAGCTTTCATTAGACACTTTTTTCAAATTTTTGAAATTTTGTAAGTTTTTTCAAATTTGTTGGACTTAGGTCAAAACTATGTATTTCAAGAAAACTCAAAGTCGAGACTTATGAAGCTTGAGCGTAAAACTCTAAAAACTACGAATTGCACCCCATAACCACAAAACCACAATGTGCACAAAAAGAGAAAGACGACTGGTCTCATGGGAAAACCAACAAATTACATACTTGGACAGTCTTAACTACAATTGGGTATATTACTTAATAAAATTTTATTGTTAATTCTATTCGAACTTTAACTTTATATATGATAATGGAAATAAATAATCTTATGCACCCACATTCTTAACTTTCTCAATCTCTTCGTTAAGCAAAACAGGAACCTCAACGGCTTCATGTTCCTCTACATTCTTTAACTGTTCCTTCTTTTGGGACTCTTTCTCACTTGGAGTCATGACGAAATCAGCAAAGTTGACTCTTGATGATGAGAGATCATCGTCATCAGCACCTTCATTCCATTCAGCCAACTCCTTTTCATGTTCACGCTCGATGGCAAATTTAACAGATTCCAACACATCGTCACAAAGGTGTTTAGGTTTGTATTTAGGCTCAGTACCTTCTTGATAAACACCAGTCTTAACCAAAATCGAGTACCACGATACATCATGAGAATTGGCAAATCTGATATCTGATTCAGGAGTATCACCAACGAAGTAAACAGTAGAAGCAGGAGGTAATTGAAGAGTAATCTTATCCTTCTTTCCAAGTTCTCCCACCTTATCTATAGCCTTGTCACTTTCATCCTCATCTTCTTCGTCAGAAGATGAATAATCACCAGCATCCAATTTAGCTTGATTAATGATTTCTTCACCTTCTTCATTAATCAAAATATCTGCTTCACTAGCATTTGGATCATTAATCGAAAGTTTCTTTAAATGTTCATCTAAAACACCTTCTCTCCATCTGGTTAAGACCTTATTGGCAAATTTAAAAGTTCCTTTTTGTGGTTTACCAAATCTATTGACTTTTAATTCCTTTTCTGTATGCTCACGATATAAAGCAGCAATTGAAACCTGCAATGCACCCATACCATATCTACTAAGTTTATAATTGGTGGCCCAAATAAAGTCAGAGTGAGCAAAATAAATAGCTGGACCTTCATCGAAAGTTTTCGATTCAGTTCCCATAACACCATTCTTAGAAAGTAATAATTCAAGAATGATCTGTTGATCAGCAGCCCAGTTTCTTGAATCAGCGAAGACTAATATGGCATCGATTTTAGTTTTTGAAAAATCCACATCCCTAGCACACACATTTTCTTCTTCAGTCAAGTCATGATAGGGAGAAACAGCAGGATTCCATTTTAATATATCGAGAGGAGTAAAAACATTCTTAAAACCATAAGATTCAGCCACATGTCTACAGACATTACCAACTCCACCAACGACAAGAACGTTTTCATAAACTCCAACCAAATCTTTCATTGGAGTATGACCTTGAATGATTTGATCAGGGGTAATGGTAGTTTGAAGCTTTTTAGACAAATCAGCAGCACGAACAGCTTCAGGTTTACCACCACCATTAGTCACAAACACAAAGGGGACTTTAATGTTGTATTTGTTTTCACCATTGAGTAGTTTCATGGCTTCAATGGCTTGAGGAATAACGTTTGGACCTCTGAGTATAACCCCATCAATATCGAAACAGAACGCATAAGAAGCAACTCTAACATGATCAATAACCGTCTTCTTTTTACGACGGATAATTGAAGAATTTCTAGATAATTTAGCTAAAGAATCCACTTTTTTCAAATTAATGTTACTACCAGATTTCAGCAAGTCTGTGCTTGAAGAAAGTTTAGTTAAACCATTCTGCCATTGATTAAGATCAGATAACGAAAGTGACGAAACCCGGTGTTTTCTCATCGTTGGTTGAAGTTCATCAATACCATCATTATTAAGATAGGATTGATATGCGGGAGATTTATCGGCTTCGGACGTCATGATTAATAATTATTTTTCAAACAAATATTAAACTTTTATTAAACTGAAGATGTTGAAATTCGAGACCTTCCCCCCTTTATATAATGTCCCAAAATGTAGGCAAGGTAATTGCTTTATAGTGTCCTAACCATGATATCATAGTTGCGGCACCCACTTTGATGCATGATGCGTGCATGAGTATGAGGCTATATATGCACAACTGGTAACCCATTTGGTGTATGCTAAGATATTTACCGGGATGATCTGGTCCATGTCTAAAATTAAAATGGCATGATTTTCACTGTAGATCGTAGGTGATGGCGGGGTAACGAAGGATATTGACACAAAATAGAGGGGTAAGAATCACATTGACTACTGTTTGTTCCTGGGTACCACGTTGCAACCCTTATGTTTATCTCGTATTCGCATCAAAGTGAGACACACTTGATGATGTCATTCGAGAAACTTCCATGACAAGCCCTACGGATTAAATATGCGCACGGTGAGATAATTAGCCACATATATTAATAAAATAATAATAAATTATGTAACTGTAGTTTGCTAATCTTCATTAGTTTCATTAGCTCTTTTCATCCGAGCTATCTTAACTAATGGACTTAATGAACTAACTTCATCACTTTCTAATATAAATTTATCTTGCAATAATTGATCGGCATTAGCTCTTTTATTGAAATCCACTTGTAAACACCACGAAAGAAACTTTCTAATATCATAACTTAAAGCCTCAGGTTCTTTCAATTTGGGTGTACCATTGGTTGCAATTAAATATAATGCTCTCAATGGAGTTTCATTTAGATATGGTGGTTCTCCTTCAATCATTTCAATTATCATAATTCCAAGCGACCAAATATCAACTTTTGGCCCATATTCTTTTCTAGATACAACTTCTGGTGCCATCCAATATGGTGTACCAACCATTGTAGTTCTCTTCAAGTTAATTTCATTAATTTGTGCACAAAATCCAAAATCGGTCATTTTAATATTACCATCGATATTCAACAAAATATTATCCGATTTGATGTCTCGATGAATAACTCCTTTGGAATGTAAAAACTTTAATCCTTTCAAAGTTTCCCGACAAACTGCTCCTATTTGTCCTTCAGTCATAACACTATGTAAAACAATTTCGGTTAATGACCCTCCTTCCATATATTCCATAATAACCCACAAATCTCCTTTTAATAAGTAAGAATCAATGAAATTGACAATATTTGGATGTCTACTTCCTTTCATAACCAAAATTTCATTGATAATTAATTCTTTCTTTGGTTGTTGTTCCAAATTCATTTGCTTAACTGCAACAGTATGAATTTCTTTCCCGCTAACGTCAACTTCATGTGCAATGTAGACTCCTCCACTTGCACCTTGTCCAATCTTAGTTAAATCTTTGTATTTATCATTTGGATCTCCTTCACTACAAATCGATTGCAATTTGCTAATGATTTGTTGGTTCTTACGTTTCTTGTCTTCTCGTTTCTTTTGAGCCAACATAGCAGCCTTTTTGGCATCTCTTACTGGTTGTTGTCCTTGTTGACCCTTAGAAACAGGTTCAGGTTTTTGAGCCTTTTGTGAGTCTCCTGTCTCGTTTTGACCGGATACAGAAGCCTTATCAGTTCCTGTAACTTGTTCAAGAGCTTGTTGAGGAGTTGGTTTTGAAGATGGTGGAGGTGGAGGTGGTCTATGTGATTTCAATTCCCTTTGTTTACCATAATTAAGTTCTTCGTTTAAAGGAACTTTAACATGATGTTGCTGAGTTTGGGACTGAGAAGCTTGCGGTTCTTGTTGCTGGGGCACTTGTTGAGGAGCATGCTGGTGAGGTTGTTGCGAAGGGAATTTTGCTGTTGGTGCAATTGGGGCAGTAGTTGATCCTTTAGGCTCTATCTTTGTCTGAGAAGAAAGTTGATATTGATGAGATTTTGATTTGGGAATATTCGTTTGCTTATCTTGTTGTTGTGGTAAAGATGGAACAGGAGGTGGTGCATTTTCCTTAGAATGTCCACTAAAATGACTGCTTTCAGAAAACTTTCTTGAGGCATTTCTTAAAGATTTAATGGATTTTGAGGAGAAAGAACGGCCCATAAAGCCTTTCTTTGAATTGCTTGGAGAAACAGTCGACGTAGAAGTTGTAGCAGATACTGAGTTATTTGTGGTTGAAGCTGTGGAAGCAACTGAAGGTGTTGAAGGAGGCTTTGGTGCAGGCCTGCTAGGAATAAATTGTGTCTCGTAATTAGTATTAGGAGTACGAGGTCCTTGAATCAGGGTTGAAGTCAATTGTTGTGGAGTTCTATCAATTCCAGATGGAGGTCTTTGTTGAATAGGGGTTTGATTATCGGGGAAAGTTGTACCACTAGGAGTGGCAGGAGGAGTTGATTGATCTAAAGAGGCAGAGCTATTGTTGGTGAAACTTCCAGTAGAGTTGTTCAAAGTAAAATGGTTAAATTTTTTGAAAGCAGCATCGTCAGGGTTTTCATTAGTATCTTGATAAAATGCAACGATATCCATAACTGCTTGAGGATGTTGCTGTTGTTCTCGTTTAGAAATACCACTTGCAGATAACAATCTTTCCCATTCTATTGGTAAACCAGTATAAGAACCGTTGTCATCAACGCCTACATGCGCAACATGTTTGGCGTTGAAAGGAGTACTAATTTTCATGTTGATTTCAGGAGAGCTCGAAGAAGCACTTGTTGAAGAAGAAGAGACTCCATTCTTGAGAGATTTGTTAAACATACTCGAAAAAACGCCCTTCACTCTGTTTCCACTTTTCCTCTTCTTTTGATTTAGACCATTTGTTCTTGGTGAAGAAATGGGAGTAGATATTATGGTAGTGGGAGTTTGAGGGTAACCATCTCTTGGGGAGGAAGCTGAGGTAGGAGTTTTAAAATCTTGAGGTTGCTGTAACTCTGGAGTTAGTTTACTTGCTTCAGCGGTATTGATAGGTGGAGGAGGAGGACTTCTTATGACCGAAGAGGAAGAAACGTTTCTAGAATAACCCAGTTGAGGGTTTGAGGTTGTTGAAACTGAGGACTGGTTTTCATTACTAATGCCTAGACTGTGTAATTTTTTCGCTATTGATGAAGAAGAGCCATTAGTTGAAGAATCCACCAAGCTTTCAACATTATTAGCTTCATCGATATTTTCCTCATTCGTGGTTGGGATTTTATTTAAGATATCCCTTTGTAAATTAGGTTGAGTTTCTGACGACGAAGAAAGTTTTCTGGAGCTATTTCTAGGAGGGATCACGCCAATATCACTGTTTTTACTTTCATTTTCTTTCAACAATTTGTCAATATTGAGAGAAGCCAGATTTTTTGTAGCCAAAACTGGTTTTCCAGGGTCCAAAAGAGGTTTATAATTATCATATTCAGGATTATCATTGGAAATATCAGAAGTTTCAGGAATATATAATTGTTCGTGATCCAAATCAAGGCCAACACTGGAAGCGACGTCATTATGAGAAGTGTTGTCATCAGGAGGCGAGTCATGAAAATCATCTTGGGAATAACCCTGTTTGAGAGCATTCACATCATAAGTTCCGGGCATTCTAGGGAGTTTAGAGCTAGTAGAGTCATCGCCTTCACCATCATCAGTGGCATTGGACGAGTTTCCAATAGATGCATTATCATCTATCGACTTATTGTTGATCGAGTCCACAATTGACTCGGGTTTTGATATTTTGTCTGTTAATGGAGATCCCAAATGGCTATTTTGTTCATGGTTATTACCTGACGTGGTAGTAGTAATTGTAGGGGCAGCAGAATCCACTTCCAGAAGTGATTCGTCACCATGTTGATGAGCAGGAGAATCCATGATATTTATCAATCACACAAAGGTAAACGATTGATATGGACTAAGTTAAGGAATGAATTAAGGGATTACAACCTCTCAAAAAATAGTTATGAGTGTTGGATTAATTTTATTACAGGTGTGTGTGTGTGTGCGTCGAGCGTTTTCTTCCTTTTTTTCGGTGATTCTCAACGCGACCCTAAATTAGCCGAAGTGGGTAATCAAAGTAAAGAGTTAAATAGCAAATGAAGGCAGCCACGGACCTGGCAAAAAGTAGGAAATGGTTGATGAAAAATTTACACGATTCAAACTGGAAAATAAATTAGACTAAATTGAACAATCCACAAAACCACCACTTTTGTCCCTCAATTTCACTACCCTCCTTAATTGTATTATACGCATTTTCCACGACACGGATATTTCAGTTTTCGGTGAAAATTGACTTTTGTGGTCTACAACCAACAATAACGGTGGAGTTTTGTAGTGCACCGCGTCCAGGTTGGATGTCGGTGGGAATGTCGTAGCTGGTGGCCCAATGGGGTAGTATTGAAGGTGTGGGTGTCTGGATGTGGAAATAGAGGTGAGAGATAATGCACCCTCCTGCTGGGGCGATAAGCCAAAGTTTATTTGGCAGATAAAATGGGGCTGAAGTTGGTGATGGTCATGTTGGTCATATTGGTCATATTGGTGATACTGGTGATACTGGTGACCATTAGATGAGTTGAGACTGCCTGACCAGTACTGGTGGACACTGGTGGACTCTGGTTAACATTCTGTAGCACAAGCCATTTATGGCCTTGTAGTCGATATCTGCTCATGCGAGCACTTGTCATTTGCCAGGTTCAGGACGTCGTTTGCATCCATTTTGCAGTAGTCGATATTTCCAATGCCAGGACGTGGATTGCATACGCTTGCAATGCTTGATGTTTGGCAGCACGCCATATTCAGGGCATTTGCAGAACCTGTGTTGTCACTTGCAACATATTTGCAGCACCTGTAGTTTAAGCAGCACATTGTATGTCAGAGAACTTTGACTTCAACATGACTCTTGCACCACTAATCGCTCAACTACTCTTTTTACGCCCAGTTACCACAACCCGGCCTGCCTCTTGCGTAAACATAAACTTTTCTTGCAGTAGATACTTCACTACAGCTGGTAGAATCACCGCTGCTCCCGCCTCAGAATGAAGCCCTCTGCCTGTAATTATTGAGAGCGGACTCATGAAAACTGCCTGATTCCCAAACCGATTCATTCTTCCTTCCTCTTCTCGTTTGGTGATTTCACCGTTCCACCATTCATGAACCGTCTGGGCAACTATCCGGTTAGCATCTTTCAAATGCATCCCATGCAAATCAATCAGATCTGGTATCAGACTTCCTGAGTATTGTAGCCTCCTATGCGTTGTCTTGACATGTGCTTTAGTTATGGCTGGTTTTCCATAACTCTGCATTTGAATCGATGGCGCTTTAGGCTTTGATTTCCCTTTTTTCAAAGTAAGTAACTCTGCTGTTGACGGCCGTAACCTTCCAGGTCCATATTCAATAATGAACGGACACAATTCCAATACTTTAAAATAGTTCCCTTCAAAATATGCAAGTGCCTTCATCAAAAAACCAAGACTAATTTGCTGCAAATCCTTATTGGTGTCGTAAATTCGTTCAATCTCCAATACCTCGGTGCTATTCTTATGACATATGTATTTTTGACCTGTTGGGGTGAGTTCTTGAAAAAGTGCATCTTTTTGCTTCTTCTTCTCGGTTCTTACTGCCCCCCTGCCTTGTACTCTTGATCCAAAAGGCACTTTCACCTCCTCTTTTTCGTATTTTGTAGATGTACCATTCAATTTCCAGTCAACTATCTCGGAAATACAGTCGATCACATTCATGTCTTTCCATTCCAATATTGTCTTGAAATGAGTATAAGAAATCATGAGTAAATGGGACAACTCTACAAGTCTGTCTTCTTTCTGTCCCTGCTGTTCCATCATTGAATCAAGACCTTCCGTGCTTCCCGTACACAAACAGTCTAAAATGAAAACTTCATCTTGAAAGTGATTGTAGTATTTCTTTAAGGTGTCCAAATCATATTGGGGTAATAATTCGTGAAGTCGAATAACCTCAGGTACATATGCGTTTTCTATGGCCAATTGAGCTTCTCGAGCGGTTTTCTTTCCACTGATCAAATCCTGAAATATCAGGTCTGGAATATGACTGTATTTATCCAAGAGAGACTCGATGTCTGTGTCGACATTGGCCATTATCGTCTACTGTAAATTTTTAGATGGAGTACAAATAAATTTCTGCAATATGTGCGCCTATTTGCAGCCGTATACTAAAGCTTAAAAGCAGCATTAGGAAGAACAAAAAAATAGGAGACTGATAAACGATTGAATGATAATACAAGTCTAGAGAAATTCAAGAAAATCTTGGTTCTACAAAGAAGTTGTTGGATCGAGTGGATTGTCTATAAATACTGATTATATCCGTATGGTCATTACATCGTCATTCGGTGAAAAATGCTAGTTAACTGCAAATGGCCAAGAAATATTTTGATCTTGTCATTAAGCCATCATTTTGTGATGAATAGGGGTTTACCTATGAGGATTCTTGTCTAGTTTGAGGGTGATGGTCTTGATAGCAGAAAGCCATCTGATCATCTCTTCTTCTGTATCGGCACAAAAGCGGTACCGTTTGATTGGTGTGATGATGAGAAAACACCAAACCTTAGACTTGGAAAGTGCATCTATTTCAATCACATCACTCACGTCCAGTAGGTCAATGGTTCTATATGGATGAATTAGATCTTGCCGAGACTTATTAATGTATAGTTTGTGGTTAGTGAGGATCAAATAGAGTCTTTTCCACTGGTTATATCGTTTTTGAAGCCGAAGAAGGTACCCCTGTTCAACAATGTATTCTTTGTCGCTGGAAAGAATTGGCTCCAACTGTCCATGCTGAGTCAGTTCAAATGTTGGTACATCATGGTATGGAGGAGTTAACTGGGAGTCTGAAATCCCTGAAGAGGCTTCATCTGAACCCGAATAGTCTATTTCCGCATGGAACTTCACCACTGGCTTACGGTAGTCCTGGGAGTTTCCCAGCACTTGATCTTTTGAAATCCTGGACGTTGTAGGTTTTTCACCAATCTTATCAGACATGAAAACTTCAAATGCCTTCATCCACTGGTTATAAGAGTTTTGATCCTCCGTCTTCCAGTGGATCACTTTACTGCCCGTGTATATTGCGAAATGGTACTTATGACTGTCTTCGATTTTTGAATACGATAGAAGTGATGTTTTATTAATGACTTTACATGGTTTATGCTCGGAAGAATCCTTATAGTAACTCAACTGGCAATTTCTTAGAACAACCCATCTTTTCTGCCACTGGTGGGTCTTTTTCGATCTCTTGTGGAGCCACGACTCAATAAGCACTTTATTCTCGTCAAGTTCGTCTCCAGGCTGGGCCATTTATTAAGTAACTTTTAGATAATTGTGTTAGCATTTGTGGAGCTACCAAAAAAGTACCAGCATGGCACACGTGACCAGCACATAAAAAAAAAAAATCCCGGAAAAAGATCGGTGTGTGCACGCACACGCTACCTCTTAAATATACGAACCCACCTGAAAAATTTTGCTACCACAAATTGCTTACGGTATGTTGATACAAACAAGGAATTTCTACAATAAAATGATTATAACGAGCCCCAGGCTCTACTTTATAAACCCAGCTCTTCGATATTTACTGTTCATGAGACAAAATCTTAGATAGATGATTATTGTAATTGGATTTGATCAATATTAATTATGTACTAACAGCGACAGTATAATTGAATTTGCAAAATTAGATAGATACTTGTAGTTTGTTGTGAGTGATTTGTGTTCAATTCTTGCCATTGAAACCGGACGTTGATTTACGTTGATGTACGTATGTACGTTGATGTACGTTGATTATTAGGGTGTATTTTGAAGTATTTAACTACTTACTTCCATTGTTTTAATAGGTTTAGATAGACACTGCGGTAGTGATTGACTGAAACAACGACCGGTTGTGCAGTTATTTTCGATAATTTTCTTCACTAGGTTCTCCAGGACGGCCGAGTTGTTTTCCATCATTTTCCATTCCTTAGTTGACTAGCACGATGTAGTTTGGAAGCCCTCCTGATATCTACAGTTGATTTTCCATGGCCTGTTTGATCACTCCTATTATGGCACTACTCTGAATCTTCTCATTACCCCCTTTGGATATGCCATACTCTATGTCGGCCAAACCTTTCAAGATCTCTATTCTTGTTTTGTTGTTTAATTCATAATTCTGCAAGATTTCAATGAATCCAGTAATCAAGTCAATGAGCGCCAATCCTTTGGTGACCTTGTATTTGTTCAAAGTACTGTAACTTGTAGTCCAGTCATCTTTTAAGATGGAGTCAAGTACGGTTTCAACATCCTCAGGAATTGGCGCCCCAATGCATTCGTAGATCATGGTGGCATCGATTTCGTCTTCAGCCGTATTTAACGACGCTTTACATGCTTGAAGTACATTTAATGCTCTTCTCATATCACCATTGGAAAGTTTTAACAATGCCTCTTCCGCCTGGGTACTCAATTGAAGATTTTCCTTAATGATCACATTCTTGAGTCTTTCTTTAATGGCCTGCTGTGGGATTGGATTAAACCTGAATCGGGTACATCTTGACAAAAGTGCAGGCTTGATCTTATGAGCATAGTTAGCTAATATACAAAACCGGGTGTTTTTAGTATACTTTTCAATGGTTCTTCTTAAACTGTCTTGAGCTGGACCTGTCATGGCATCAGCTTCATCAAGAATAATCAACTTGAATCCTTTACTGAATATTTGCATGGTTGATGCAAAGTCTTTAATTTGATTTCTCACCACTTCAATTCCTCTATCATCCGATGCATTCAATTCAAGCACCATATTCTTGTAATTGGGTCCGTAGATTTCCCTAGCCAATGCTATGATAGTAGATGTTTTCCCGGTTCCTGGAGGGCCGTAAAAAAGAAGATGGGGTAACTTTCCTTCATGAACGAACTTTTTCACGGTATCTACAATTTCTTGCTGTCCATAAACATCTTCGAGAGTTGTAGGTCTATATTTTTCCACCCTATAGGTTAGTACCAACTATTTCTTATGTCTCCATCCCTAGATATTACGTACCATGGGAGATTTTCTGCTGATTTAGCCATGATGACTTGGTGATAAATTTCAAATCTTGACGCGTCAAAATATTCTCGCACAGTCGTAATTTCACCATATATTTCCTGTCTATATACTAAATATGCATTATTATTACCGTCATAACCGCCACGTAGACCCAATTGCTTACCAAAAGCTTGATACCCCAACTGGTACTGGAGTCAGGAATCCCAACAAAATTACACGAAACGTAGTCTTGGTCAAGATCCCAGTAATATGATAGACTGATGGTTGAGTTCTTTGTAGGGCACATGAATCCAAAGTCGGCCGGACAATCTCTGACAATGGCCTGGCAAACATTGACACAGGGAAGTATCTCGTAGTAATCCATTTCTGGCACGATTTCGTCGTTGATGAAGTCGTTTCGGGACTCTCCTACTTTGCGGTGCTTGTACCCTGTATGGTTGTTGGTTGAACATCTGGGGATTGTAACTGAACAAAGCCAGTCTTTGTAGGATTTTTCACAGTCGTCGCAAGTTTTGATGGGAGAAAAGATAGCATCCTGAGTGGTATCGCAGGCTATTTGCTGCATAGCCTTAGAGAAGTTCAGGTAGAGTTCTTCGGCATAACTATCATACTTTTCTTTAAGTTCTTCACTAGAAAATGCAGGTGATCCAGGCACTGAATATGCCACTTGGGTACAGAACTCAAGATCAAAGACTAGTTTACACACAGAATCATCTAGTGTCTCAAATTCAAATGGTTGGTATACGGCTCCTCCGAAGTTTGTTCCTTTGAAATCAGCCACCAAGTACGCTACGTACTTGGTTGAAGAGTTGAGTCCAGTCACATAAAACTGTTGCTGTAGTCCTCCGTTTCTTTCAGTGTAACTACTCTCAAAATTCGACGTAGACATGAGTGCTGGCCCGTTTCTAACGGCACACCACAGACTGTTTAAGTTGTTAAAGTAGTCCCGGTAATCGTATGAATAAATGAATAGAGCGTAGTTTGATTCCGATGCATTCAAACCAGTGACATTTAACGATTGACTCGTCAAGTTACCAGTAACTATAAGGGCAGACTGATCGTCTGTATCCACCAACGACGCCCACGACCGATCGTCCCACTGAAACACCAAATCATTTTGAGATACACCGATTTGATATGACCATGAGCTAGTAGCATTATTATCTTGAGGAGATGATACTGCAATATACAACACAGAATCTTCCAGTTTATCATCGTCACTAATAGGAACGTCTGCCAATGCTTGAAAATACCCATTTGTGAAGCTAGATACCCGTCCAATATCAAGACTTTGGAACATAGACGAATTGAAACTCCAGTACACTGAAAGACTGGTTTCATTGGCGCCTATACTTTCAGGTTGAGAACAGATGTTCCCCGTTAAAAAAATCAAAAACTCGTAGTATTCTCCCAATCCACTTGAAGTGTTAACACTGAAAGAGTAGTACTGGGTTTCACCAGGCCCAATGGTGTTTCTGATGGGTGTAAATTCTTGTAACCCTTTAGAAGTCTTTCGGGGTTCAAGATTTTTCACCGAAGCCTCTAGAGGCTCGTCAATATCGAGATCAAATCCCACATCGTATATCCCAGGAAGTATTTCATATACTTGGCTCGTCACACACGTCCTGCTCATGAAAAGTAGGAGTATGAAGGGTAGTAGTGAAATCATAATGTGCTTATTGGTAATGATTTCTGTGCGTTATATTTGTCGCTGTATGGGCTGCGGAATCCTCACTAAAGCTTGCTACAAGTAGGTAAGATGAAAATGTTCTGATAACAAAGACTATAGCGAAAATAAATAGTATTGAATATATAAGATGAAGGGAGTAACTATTTAAATAATCCCCAAAACCGTTTTTTCTTACTGCGTTTCCTGTCGTCATCGTTGTGCACCATGGTGATTTCTGGTTGCGATTTAGAGGGTTCAAGCTTGGGCCTGACTGATGATGATTCGATATCATGAGAAAGGGACTTCTTCAAACTCTTAGATAGCTTGGAAGGTTTGTTCTTTTTCTTTGTTTTCGGTGTTTCGTCAATCGAATTCAAGTCCGAACTGCTACTCTTGACTAATTGATCAATGCTGGAAGTGCTCGTGTCTCGTGGGGATTGTAAATCAACAAACTTTAAAGATGTCTTTCGAGGTGCAATATCTTCTCCTGATTTGGATAATGACGGGGTCAGACTGGCGTCATGAATTTGGATTTGGGGTGGTTGTTTGGGAGATGGTGGAGACTGTGACCTCATGGCATTCAACTGAAGTGTTCGCTTCAACTCTTTATAGGACATAGCTGGATTTGTGTTTGAATTGGTGCTGTTTGTAGTATTGGATTGCTCGAGAGGTTCAAGTAATGACTTGGTTTTATAAGGAACACGTCCAAAAGAGTTAGATCCTGTTATAGCTCGACACAACTTTGCACCTTTGCCTCTGAAATCAGGATCAATGCTAATGATCTCTTGGCAAAATTCAGTAGATTTGTCTGAAATGGAAACAAGAAAATTACTGAAATAGTTTTCGTTAATTTCAGCTTCACCGAGTCTTTTTAATGAGTTGTCAATGTCTTTTCTATAAGATCGGTAGAGTTTCACAACCTCATCATACGATGAGTAGGAAGCTTCAGAGGATTCACTACCCACAGAAGAATCTGAATTTATCGATGAAGAGTCACTATCGTTTTCATTTTCAGGGTAGCTACGGGATTCCAGAGAAAGTGAACTATCATTCCTCATACTAGTCAGACCTGTAAATTGAGAAGCTGATGTCACTGAATAGTCATTAGATGATGTTCCTGATGATGAGTTTTGTATTGAGGAAACACCTTCATATTTGGCGTTTATTTCCTGTTGCAACGACAATTCGAAATCAGTCAAATTCATGGACGGAACTAAGATCACTGGTAACGGAAAGTTTTTGACGAGTCGATCTGAAAGTTTTGATGAAAGCCAGGATTTTAAAGGGGCACTGATTCTCGTGTTCTGTTTCGTACCTGTACAAACTAAGTTTGGCTCATATAGTTTGTACATTTCCCGTAAAACCGACCTAGACTTCCCTTCAGCAATTTCAATAGACACCTTGGCTATGATGTCCTTATTAATAACCTCCATGATATATGTCATTATATTTTTAGCAATGTGTTTGATGTACTCAGGCCTATTTCTTTGTCTAAGACGTTGTTTTGCCGTGAATGGAGTAATACGGCCTTGAGGAGAGTGGTAATGGGACGAGAACCGTCTTTTCCTTGTAAAGTTATGGTTTAAGGCAGACACCACGATTATCGAGTCTCCATGTTCAATGAAATTTCTTAAGATCCAATCCAATGCCACCCATGTATGCTTCCTTCCACTTATATAGACAAGAATTACTCTCCGGGGAAGAACGGGTTTAAGCCAACCATTTTCTTCATTATAAAGCTTGCGAAGGTATAAATCTTCAAATTGACGATGAACTTTAGAGAAAGTACACCCCCTGTGAGTGATTATAGGACGGGTAGGATAGTCGGTTCTGTATGGAGAAAGAAACCCTCTAACAGGACTCAACATTCTACGAGGGGATCCATTGGGTGAGGGTAAAGGGGAACGAGACGTCAAATGAGCTGGAGAAGGAGATCGTGCTCTTCCTCTTTGAAGCCCAGACGACAGAACATCCTGACGAAACTCGAATTCATCGAGAATGGAGTTTCTTCCTTGGATATTGCCCCCGTAGTAATCGTCGTCATGTAAATAATCATCAGTATCATCACTATATTTGATATTTATGGTATCGAATGACACCCTTTTCTGGTAGTTCTTCTTGGTGGCACTTTCATGGCTTGATTTGGGAGGGATGGTAAACTTTATATCTCGATAAGCCTCTGTCAGACGATTTTGGAGTAGTTGGAGTAGATCCTCGTGTGATCCTTCTCGTGATGACAAAGAAGAGTCCGATTCAAGGTCATCTTTTGATCGAGGTGTTGTCAATGGTGTTGCTGTATTCAGATGGTGCAATTGGGGACGAAGTTCTGTCATTGGATGGGTTTATTTGCCTTGATCCACAGGGTGTGCTATCAGGATTTGCACAAGTCTAAGGGATCTTGATTCCGTGTTAACGCCCGCCAATAAATTCAACGAGTTTTGGACGGCGTTAAGTTAAGAAGAGTATTTCACACTAATTTAGAAAAGGAATAGATCAGTTTGAAATGGGAATGGGTCGTTAGACGTAGGGATGAACTTTTAATCAATTGCTAGCGGCTAATAGATTCGGGTAATGAAGGGTTACAGAAAAGTTGTGCTGAGTGCAGTACTCAAAAAATATACGAAACGGCTGCAAACATCAATCGAGTCCCAGCACAACGGAAGATGTCAGAAGGAAGTAGGCCTTAAAGTGAGTAATAGAAGTAGTAGAAGATGCTGAGAAGAGACAGTATAGCTTTACAGCTCTGTGAAAGCTTTTTGGTGGGTTATATGAGCGGCCTGTAAATGTGATATATATAGAGAATGAGCTAACTATGGGTATGATAGCATTAAACGTAGTAGACAATGCTCTAGTATTTATGGCATTGAAGCAGAATTGAATGAAATGTTGGAGAATTTGAATAATCACAAAAATTACTGTCCTGGGGGTGATATAATTTCCATCTCTACTCGTATTTCCACTAGTTGCATCAAGGACACTTCACCCAATTTACTCTTTCCTTTTCTTCTGAAAGTCGTCACCGACTTCTAGAATAAGAGTACTACTGTATACATATTTTGGTAAAATTTTAAGACAGATTCTTGTCTCTTAATCTAGTGAGAGTCTTTACAACAACGAGAAGAAATGCAACAAGATTGGATTCTGATACTGATTGATTCAAGTCGTCAGAGTATCGGATTAAATTGAAACCATGGATAAGACTTACACAACCATATTGGCGACTATAAGGGCAATTGAAGTGAATACGTTACAAATTCATTTATTTAAGTGGTATTATTGAGTTTTGTTTAGGTACGTTATATTCAATTTGAACATTTTACTAGATGGTAGCATCAGTTAGATGTTTCCGTAGTGTTGAGACGGCTAGACGGATCCATATCCTGTAAAGAATCAATTAGTCTGCCCAATTTTAATTGGAACTCATTAGTGTTATTGAAGTACCCCACCAATAGTTCATGACGCTCTTGTTGTTCCTGTCTGAACATGGTGAACGATTGGTTGAGGTTTTCAAGCATTTTTGTATGTTCGTTTTGGGACTGGATTAGTTGTTTGATAAGCTCAGCATTGGAACTGACAATCTCTGCCACAGGGTCCCGGTTCTTGGAAGGAAATGGAACAATGGCTGCCGGTACTTGTGGGGGAGGTATGAGATGATGGTCAGATGCTAAAGGTATAGGATTCTCATGAAGAATTTGGTCTTGGGCCTGTAATTGCATGGGCTCTAGATTATTCGACTCGAATTGGTGTTGAGCGGATGGTTTGGAAGAAGATGTCGTTGAAGAAGATCCCGAAGATGCAACCGTGGGAGGAGGGGGAGGAGCCAAAGAAGGATAAATTGGTGCCTCATGAGACAATTTCACCATTATAGGATCTTCAGACATATTTTCAACTTCACTGTACTCAATTGATCCAAATTCACCCACGGTTCGTGGATCAGCAGTTACCAGAACATCATCCGAGGTTCGTTTGTGCTTCTTGACGGTTTCAACATGTTTCTTCCAGGTGATATATTTGTCGATATCCTGAAGGAGCTTTTCGTTCTCATTGAGAATAGCATCAGGCAGTTTTTCCAATTCTTTGAATCGTTTCTGGTAGTTCTTTAGAAGCATTTGGAACCGGTTATTAATGGTCCGGAATTGAACGATATTGGAATTGTATTTGACGTTGAACTTAGAGAGCACGATCTCCCAAGTTCTCCCTGTGTTCCCCCGGGTGAAAATTTCATCCTGATGGTCCCGAATGAGACTCAAGAGATGATGATCCGATTCATACGTCCATTGAAATACGTTTCTTTTCTTAGGCCCTGATAATGTCATTTCGCAACTAAAAAATGCACAATTTGGGCGGGTTGTTGCAGATAGCTTGTAGTGTCGCCAATTAAAGCCCTTATGAATGACAGATGGGAATTGGATGCAAAAAAAGCAGCAAAGTTGGTTCCATGGGATTGGCCAACTTTGAAAAATCGATAATTGATCTGGATTCAAGTTTAGAAAGAAAAGTGTCAAATTGATTTTTTTTTCTGTTCAGATAAGAAAATTTCCCCAATTGAGACGCGACTGAAAATTCTACCATATCCTCCATTAATCGCCATAAAGAAAACCTCCAATACCATTGCCAAAACAGCATAATCAGACTGTAGAAACCAACTTTTCAAGCTCAATCAACTACCAGGAATCGGAAGGCTCCAAGCATCATGAACCCAAGTTACCAGTACACCAAACAGTTCATTGACCGACAATTAAAGGCTCTAAATTCGCCATTTGTGTACAATAAAGAAATACGAGATGTCATCCAAGAACACCACGGGGACATTGACACGATCGAACCCAAGATCAAAAGCATCATTTTCAAGTGCAATATTCTCATGAAGAGACACAACCGGAATGTGTTTTCTGCTCAGATCATCAACCAAATGATCCAGCAGGTGTTGAAGAGCGAGGCTACGAAATTGGCTAGGGTCAACGATAGTTTGATGAAATTGCAAGTAATCCTAAGACCCATCATTGTTCCTGAGTTGGGTGCTTTGCATGGGGACTACTCGTCCCAGTTACGTAATTTGAAGCAGGTTCTAGAGGAGTTACCGGAGCTGAAGTACCTTCTTGCGCAAAACGATCTTTTGCAGTCATCAGAATCAGAAGAAGAGTTGGAAGACAACGGTGGAGATGACAGCGTCATCCATACCAACTTGATCCAAGACGATGAAGAAAGAACAAAAACATACTCCAAGAAGAAACTTCGAAAAAGCTATAGTCGCAAGCTAAAGAAAGAACTTACAGAGCATCAAGAAGTAGCAAAGAAAGATATACTGAAACAGCTCGAGAAATATGAACTGTTGAGACTCAAGCTTATCAGTATACACAAGGAAATGCTGTACAAATATAATAAATTGTTGTATGTCCAGAGTTTGAGGCAGAAACTATCGGATACGTTCGATTTGACCTATGTCGAAACTAATAATGAAAACAGTAATGAACAGCCAGACACAATTTACGATAGCGATGAAGATTACGAGGACCACGATGTGGAAGGAATACAGGCCAATTTAATCAATTCCACACGAGTTCGGCAAGAGAACAACTTGTTTAACGAAATCAACCGGTTCAAGGTTCTTGTGGAGAAAATCCTGTATAAGTTACAAAATACCAGTAAGCAGGAATTACGGGATATTCTTCATAAGCTCAATAATGAGTAAGCGGTCATTGTGGATGGTAATACCATGCAATGGCTGATACAACAGTATAGAATGTAAAATAGTACTAACATCAGTGTATAATATATATAGACACCAAACCGAATGTGTGCCGAAAGTTTCCATGTTATACACCAGCTGGAATAATACAAGAGAGTCACGTATACCATGTCATTGCAGGACACATGATCCGCCAGGGTAAGACATTCATGGCAGTCATGGCAGTCAAGGCACGTCTACTAAATCATCAGCAGCTACAGAATCTACATCTTCATGATTAAATTAGAAGAAATGCTTGGAATATATACACACTATGGCACATAAACACATATATATAACCCGATGTTAGCCAGTTTAATCGAATAAACCGAATCCCATGTCATCATCAGATTCTTCCTTGGCTTCTTCTTCTTCCTTAGCTTCTTCTTCAGCAGCTTCACCACCAGCAGCGGCAGCAGCACCAGAAGAGGCAGCAGCACCTCCGGTTGGGACAGAAGCTAATTTGGTGTTACCTTCAGCAATCAATTCATTGACGTCTTTACCTTCTAATTCTTTTAATAAGGCAGAAACTCTGGATTCTTCAGCTTCAACACCAACAGTTTCTAAGATAGAGGTGATGTCGGAAGCAGATGGAGAAGTGTTACCTCCTTGGACTAATAATAAGTAAGCAGCTAAGTATTTCATTTTATTTCGACGGTATTAGAATAATCAGTTTAAGCTTATGCAGACTATCCTTTATGTACCAGTATATGGATTGAAAAAAAATTTTCAGGTAGCCTGGAGTTTTTGTGAGAGGCAGATCAGAGACCCGTGCACCGCCGACTGAGGTGACCAAAGCGGCGAGCCATCAGGGTGGCGCACGACCGGGGCAGGAGGGCGAGCGTTAGCAGTCACAAACGAGCACGTGCTACTCCCTTGAAGGATGCGCGAGGAATGTGTCACGTGCCCACTGCTCCCCTTGGGCTTTGCGCAGAACCTGTGTCCCGCACGCCCCGTTCGTGTGAGCAGCGGACTCAGTGTGAAAAATTAGAAGAAAAAAGGTGAAATAAAAGTTTTACTTCATACAACGAATTAAACATGGCTGAGACTGGTATGTACTAAATGTGAATTATCAATAGATGTTGAAGAGAGTAATGATACCACACGATGAACGTGAACGATTAGCCTTTCTCCCGTGAAAAAATGAGCTGTTTAAGTGATCTATAACCATAGTTATAGACGATGTTGAACGATGTTTAAAACAGTAAAGAATTAGTGGAAACAATCAAGACCACATCATTATTCCTATATACCAACATCAACAAGAAAGCCAAGAATGATATACTAACAGTTTTTAGCTGACAGAAAGAAGAGAACCTTCAGAACCTTCTCCTTCAAAGGTGTTGATTTAAAAGACTTGGTTGAATTAGAAACCGAAGATTTCGCCAAATTGTGTGGTGCCAGAGTCAGAAGAAGATTCTCCAGAGGTTTGGGACCAAAACCAATGGGTTTGATTAATAAATTGAGAGCTGCCAAATTAGCTGCTCCAGAAAACGAAAAACCAGCTGTTGTCAAAACTCATTTAAGAAACATGATTGTTGTTCCAGAAATGATTGGTTCCGTCGTTGGTGTTTACAACGGTAAGGTTTTCAACACCGTTGAAATCAGACCAGAAATGGTTGGTCACTACTTAGGTGAATTCTCTATCACTTATACTCCAGTTAGACACGGTAGAGCTGGTAATGCTTCTTCTAGATTCATCCCATTAAGATAAGCAAGTATATATTGAACCCCAATACATAATTAGTAAAGTAACCGTTTTTTGTAAGTTACAGTAACAACCTAGTCGTTTATTCAGGTTATTTGTTCTTTTCGATACACCCGGTGCACTGAAGATTTTCAAAGTTATTTCAACCGGATCTCAAAATTTTTCAACTACTGAATGAATGACGCAGTTAAGGATATAGCATGTGGTGGACTAGCAGGAAGTGTTGCTAAGATCATTGAATTCCCTTTCGATACCGTCAAGGTTCGGTTACAGTCAAATCCCAGCTTTAAGCACAAGTCAACCTGGCATGTGATCAAATATACTGCTCAAAATGAAGGTTTTATCGATGGTTTTTATAAAGGGCTAAAAGCACCCATGGTTGGGGCCTGCCTAGAGAGTGCTGTGCTCTTTGTTACCTACAATTTTGCTTCTTCGACTCTAGGTGACTATTATCGTAAAGATAAGAAGGATTTACCGCTCTGGATCCAATGTACCAGCGGTGCTATATCAGGAATTCTGGCTTCATTTGTACTTTCTCCCGTAGAGTTGGTGAAATGTAAAATGCAAGTATCTAATCTTGCTAATTCTGGACAGAAGATGTCCTACGTTCCGATTATAAACACAATAATACGAAATGATGGACTTCTGGGTCTTTGGAGAGGATTATCAAGTACTATGGTCAGAGAAAGTGGAGGTACAGCCATATGGTTTGGTACTTATGAATTATGTCTGAAGTACTTGTCCCGGAACAATCCAAATTATAGTAATTTGAATTTACTTACTAGCGGAGCATTGGCAGGAGTCTTATTTAATCTTTCGATGTTCCCAATTGATACCATTAAGTCGAACATACAAACTTTTGACATGTTGCATGCTGATAAAACAGCACTTACATTTAGAGAAACTCTGCGTTACTTAATTCAGAACGGCGGTTTCAGAGGGTTGTATCATGGTCTAGGTATCACCCTAATCAGAGCAGTTCCTGCAAATGCCATGATTTTTTACATATACGAATTGACAAGAGCCGTTTTATAGTTGTTTAGCATTAAATATTTAGAATACATCACTAGCATATTTGAGATCATCCATATTGATTAAATCACACCCTAATTTCCAAAGGCTTTTGATGTGTGAATTTCTGATGTGATTGGGCCAGTTTATTCCTCCCCATATTCTAGTCTTGAACCCATAGCTATGAGCCAAATCAAATATGGATTTCAATCGGGAAATAACTTCTTCATCGTCTTCCAATTCAATTCTACTAACGTCTTTACCGCCAACCAACTCTTTCATCCATCCACTAGCAATAACTCCCAATTCTGCATACTCAGTCAACTTAGCATCATCGGCGTTGCCATTGGCAAACTCCGCCAAAGGAACGTCGACAAATGTGTATCTCTTTTTCTCCTTTTTGATCAAATCCCACGGTATGTTCCCGGTGATTGTGATAATCAAGGGACCCGGTACAAATTGTTTGAGTTCGGTGTCATAATACGCAAGATAGTCCTTTTCAATAAATCTTTCTAGATACGACTGCAAATGTTTGTAGGTTTCATTAGGGTCTGTTTTGAAGTCCAACCAGAAGTAAAGAGGAGTTTCTGGGGAGTCATAAAACACTCCGAATTTGCTGTCGATATTTTCCAACAATGGAGTTCCTTTCACTACCTTATCGGTATACTTCAAGTGAATATTCGAGTAACTAAGGTACTCAAACAACGGATCAAGATACAAACTATTGAGGGTCAAATTGGGCTCTAAGTACACCTGATTGTGGCCCACATATATTTCATTGTTCTTAAATGTTCGAGTCACTCGATTGTTTTTGCAATCATTGATTTCACGGCATGTAGATGTAGTCACCGTACGTTCAACTTGGTACTCATTTGGAAAATACCAGATATCACCTTCCACACTTTGAGCTCCAACACTCAAAGCATCAAATAAAGGGTTTTCCCTCCAGTAATCGTTGTGGGAATGAATGGGTTTAATTTCAACATCTCGTGTCAATTGCTCTAACGTAGGATGAGATGGAACAATTGGGGCTGCCACGTGGAACTCGTCCATTCTCAGCGGTCTAAACACGTTTATCATGGTGGAGTGAAGGAAAAACTGTAACTTTGAAGATGTTGACTAAAGAAAAAGATGAAGTAAATATAAAACTACAAACAGAATAGCAATAGTGGGGGTTACGTTACCCCGCCACGGGGTACGCGGACCAAATATTTCGGCGAAATTTGGCCGAGATGATTAGCGCAAAAATTGACTACAGAAGATGGCATGACGTTATGCATTCACTCATTTATAAACCCGTTCAAAGCCCCTAGCATGGCATCGATTTTATCATTTGTTTCTTGTGCCAACCCTCCATGAATTGTGGTTGATAATTTGTACCGCACAAATCGGGTAAATACATCTTGGTAATGATGCAAATTGCTTAACCGAGCCATGAATTCAGGCTGGTTGTTTAAAGATTTGGAAAAATCATCGAATTGAGCCTTGACAGTATTGTCTTCCGTTGTGGAGAAGTTGACCACTTTCGTGAGTACTATGATGCTGAAAGTGATTTGTAACGAAAAACAAACTATGTTGACCAACAGGTCGTGGTACTTGAGCCAAGTCTCTTCACCCTTGGTCACAAGACTTTTATCCTTCCACCAAGCATTTGAGTTATGGTAATAAGGATTTGACCCAATTGTAGTTCCAATAACTGTAGAATATGATTTGGTACCATCGGGCAATTTCCCTTCTCCAAGTTCGAGAAGTTCACACATGGTCTCTAGAGGCTTGAGAATGGAGCACAATTCACTCCATTGATCATCCGTGAATGTATTCAAACTTTTCTTAATAATGTCCTTATTCCCTATCTTGACGTCTTGAATAAGATGGAACGATTTGTTCGAGTTATCATTATCGAACACTTGAAATACCAATATATTTCTTAAAATGAAGCTTTTTCGCAAAAGCAAAGAATTGAAAAGTAGAAATTTTGACCACAAAGTACTTGAATTAAGCACTATTAGCGGTGAGACAGAAGGATATTGCAAAGAAGATTCTAATTTGTTTATCACTAGGTTTTGATCCACAAAGTTCAAAATTTTATCCAAGTTCCCTTCAAGTTCAACCCTACTGGTATCTTTTGTTTGTATCTTATCCATAGTGACTTCCAAGAATTTGATGGCATATAATACCGTTATCGAATCGTTAAGTGACTGATCGTCCCTTTCCCAATACTCACTCCAGCCAAGTCTTTTGCTTGAATTGTTATTGAACAAATGATTTTGGCTATCCAAAGGTAGCATGAACTTTTGAAAATACGCATTCACTTCTTCATTATGTTTATCATCATCAGAAAAAGCATGCTTATCATAAGGATAACCCTTTTTGTATCTAAAAATCACCACATGATTAACCAAATAGTCCCAGATGATTCTGATGACTATTTCCCTTTCATAAATTTGACGACTGTTAAGTTGAAAATTTTGCTGGAAAACTTTGAGATACCGGTTATAAGTAAATAGTTCATAAATCTTACTATTTAGTTCAAGGGATTGTTGGAAGTTATTCAGTATAGTAACAGTACGACATATCAAACAATAACTCAACAACATTCCAAAATCATTCAAATTATCCCAAAACTTGAACACTTTGGATATCCAATAATCCTCGCTTTTCACCACATTTAAATTTTCCTTTGTAGAGAGAGATACTGTGGTAGCAATCAATGCATGTAATATGGAGCTGTCATTCTTCAAAGAGATTCGGGATAAGAAAAGGTCTTTGTTGGTCAATATTTGATGATTAACATGGATATATTTAAAGTAATGATCGATGATTTCGTTAAGGGTTTCATTATCAGGAAGTTCGTATTGTGCTAATTCCGGGTTTTTGAAATAAGGCTTTTTAGTGAATGCCTCTAGTCCCTCTTCATTAGCGGTGCCTGTACCCCCATTGATACTTTCTGTATCATGAATTTGGGGTTTAGGAGGATATGAAGTTTCTGATACAATATCATGAGGTCTATCGGACGAGCCAGTGGATGAGTTGGCACTGGTCACAGACATTGCTGATGATCTTGGAGACTTGGAGGCCACCGAGGTAGAACCGAAGTTGTAGGGAGGACCGGAGGTTGTAGCAGTAGTTGCCGGAGCCTTCAACGGAGGTAATATGGGGTAGCGATACAGATTACCGTATGGACCTTGGTGGGGAGGAGCCGCCATGGGAGAGAGCACAGAATCGTGGTCTGATTTGATAGAGCTCATTCTATCCGATGGAGTGTGGGCCATCGAAGGGTTAGGCGTAAGCCTATCTGGAGGGGGGAGATGGCCCTGTTCGTCCGGTTGAGGTAAATGTGGAGGAGGAGGATGTTGATGATGAGGAGGAGGCGGAGGTGGGTAGCCTCTCATCATCCACTTCATGTGAGGAGGCATCCAATGATGTTTGTGGCGGTGATGGTGACGACGATGATGAGGGGGAGGAGGAGGACGGTAATCCATCATATGCCTAGGAGGCATACCTGGAGGAGGAGGAGGACCATATCCATAACCACCATATGGATGGCCATAGCCTGGAGGGGGAGGAGGAGGACCTAGCGAAGACCCAGGAGGACCTGGGGGGAGGCCAAATTGGTGATGACGATAGTCGTACATGTGTTGAGGAAGGTACATGTCATTGATCAGAGATTCGTCGTCGTTCTTGTAGGAAACCGAGGAATAAGACAACGTTGGCGAAATAGGTTTTGCAGTTTCATTCTGATCGAGAATAAAGTTGTTTAGACGACCCGCAATGGACCCGTTATGTTCGTTGTCGTTACTGGAAGGAGAGTGAGGAGAAGGCTCTGTTTTGATGTGTTTAGGATTGGCATTACCATGAGAATTATCTGAAGTAGAGGAATGTTCAATATCAGCGTTATGTCTCTTTTTCCTTCTTCCTCCTCTCATAGAAGCCACAAACACACATTCTATGCCTAAGAATTTACAGTTTGAACAGATTCGAGGTTGATCCCCACCGTTTTCTTCATTGTCGGCATTTGAAGGATTACTATTGGATTCTCCATCGCACTTAATTTTCTTCTCTCGACACAGTAAGCAAGCTCTTCGAGCCACTGAGCGTCGTGAGGACGTTGCTGATGATGATGATTTATAGGAGAATACCCCGGTACCGGAGGACATTCCAATTACAAGCTAAAAAGACACAAGATGGAACGAAGTTAGTTTTTTCGCCCAGTATATTCAGGCTTAAGCCATGGTGCGCAAATGGGCCGGAGTTATCTATGGGTGGAGTTATAATTAGAACTGGACTAAGTGACGAAGGAGACCGTTGAAGTTAAAAGGCGATATGGGGTCAAGTAAAGAAGAGGTCTTGAAGAATAGAGGCCAAAGAACAAAATTACATTTACACGGGGACGGAGACGAAGAGAAGTTGGAGATGTAGATGTAGATGTAGATAGACTTTCAGTTGGCGCACTGCAAAAGTACTTATATTTAAAGCTAAGGGTATTTGTTTTTGGCCAACGGTGGGTTGCAACACCAGAATGGGGTCGGAAAGGGATGTAAAGCATGGGGACAGAAACATGCCGTCGTCGCCCTGCCATCTTTAATTGAATAATGAACAAGTCAACCGATTAATGGAACAGTGCATTAACATAGTTTCCGGTATGTGCTCCACAAACACCACGACATCATCGGAGCAAAGTATAGTCACTGTATGGTGACAATGGATTCATATCTATTGGGCCTTTTTTAACTTCAATAACCGGAAGATCTGCACCAACTTCACGCTACCGGTTAAAAGCTCCTCTTTGAAGTAGAACAAAAACGCAGCCGTACTAATGGATTGAAGCAATTTCACCGTTAATCCCCGGTACAATCCTTCCAACCCTTCTTCGTGGATGATCTTCTTGATTTCTTGCACCATGGACAACTTGATCTCCTTTACGTCGGCGTCCACTTTTTTGGAAATGTCTCTCTTTTTAACGTGCATTCTTGATTTCAATGTGATGTAAGGATACGTCAACGACGTAGCAATAAGCTTTCCAAACGCACCAATAAAGAATGCCTTGATGGCCGTAAAAGACTTGGCTCCGTTCGAAGCTATTATGATGTTCTTCACCTGCTCAAAAATGGTATACTGAATAATTGGATTCACCACAAGCACCAATGCAGGCAACACCCCGGCGAAAAGCGTGGCCACACCATCCGTTTCAATGATGTTGATCAAGGCCTTGAACGTACTTCCACTGGACTCACCTTCTTGCTTTTTGGCGGTCATCATTCTTGTATTAGCAACCCAAAACGGATTGGATCCAACACAGGTGATGGCTCCCGCAATGGCTCCAGTGATAATGGACTGGAACGTAGACAAGCCCTGGTTTTTCCGTCTTCCTGCCAGCACGTTGGCCTTCAAAAACACGTTCGACGTCAACTCGTAGAAGTAGTAGTAGATAAAGTTGGTAAGCGTGATTCCGTAAAGAGCACTTTCCAATCCCGAGTACAACCCAAAGAACCCTTTCTGTTTGATGATTTCTTCGGCTGCTTCAAACGTAGAGCTCTTCAAAACATAGTCACTAACCGATCTATTTGACTCTTGTCCTTTAACCGCCAGTTCCTGCTCCTGTTTAGCCTTTTCTTCCTTCTTTTTCTTGGTGGTCTGGGCCAACGTAGAAAGCGTCACCAAGGGGTACGTCACTATCATCGATAACGCGCCTCCTCCGGCTCCAGCAATGGCATGGGCAATTTCTTCTGCATCCGACATATTCTGGTGGTTGTTTACAAACGATTTTCACGCGATTTGTCCAGATTTATATATTGATTGTGTCACTTCCTGTTAACCGTGGTTGAAATGTCTCAGTCACATGGGGCCGATGTGTGGGGTACGGAAGCGGGCGTGCGCCCACCAAACACCCCGAGGGCGGCATGGCTGTTTAAACCAGTCTGAAAAAGGTATCGTGTCTTAATCAATTTTAAATAACCGGCTGCAATTTTCTCTTAGGAAAGATAACTAGAAACCTAAGATCAGAGTGGGAGATATGGAGGAAGCAGTTTAAGTTAATATAGGCCCTTCTGTAATTGATAATTAGCCTTATGTATTAACTAAATACTCTGAGTTGTTAACTCTTAACTATTTAATTCAGTATTTCACCCTTAATTTATATTCTTTCAATTCAAAAGTGTACTGCTGATAAGGATTTCACAATTTCTTATCTTTTAGAAATCGTATGTTTTTTCATTTCCCCACTGCCCAACTCTTCGATTCGTCTTCCCAACAAATCATTTTGGTAAATCTGAAACAAATTGATCCTCTGATCTTAATAATATTTCTCACCATACAGGAACAGTCGTGCGTTTGTTTCAACAGCTGATAATATCGGGCCTACCTGAGCTCACTAAAATCGGCTACTTCACAAATGGAAACCAGGAGAGGACTTGCAACCAAACTAGGCATCTACAGTTCTATCGCCATTGGGCTCTACTTGGTGGGCAAGAGACACATCCAGGCTCATAACCAGCAGAGACACAAGAGTGAAACCGACGCCCGGATCGACAGTGAACGAGACGAATTTTCAGTCAAGACCCGAAGAGCAGGATTTCCTGAAAATAACCCCAATTTTGACTATGAAGAACGGAGGTCCCAACTGAAGTACGTGGGAACCGGTCTGAGTTATAGTAGTCGGAAAAAGGGTGATCGGTTCACCATGTTTTCTGTGTTTGATAGAGGGTACGATGACGAAAAGAAGTAGAACCGGCATTATTCATTACGCTTGTATATAGTATATAACCTCTGAATGAGACGAACCATTATGGAACCGCAAGTGATGGACATGTAAGCTGCCAAGTATCAACTATACGAACCCTTCTTCTAGATGTCATTTTGGTGCTCGCCCATACGCCGTTTACTACTTGGTGCTGTTGACCAAGTCGGAAAAGGCAATTTCGTAGATGATATTCGACTTGATGAACTTGTTCAAGCACCACCCACAAAGAAAGTTGTCCTGGAGCTCTTGGAGAATCATGACAATATTGGACTTCACTTGATGATCCTGGTTAAATAGATTGATAAGTAATAGTTCCACTCCTTTATTCTTATCAAAGATTGTTAGGTTTCCTCCATGACTGCTGCTACTTTGCAAACTGGTCGACGAATTCGGCGGCATTAAATAGGTCACCAAGAGAAATATTTCAAGGGATTTTCCACTTATTAAATACTTCAATATATTGAACCAAATCTCTCGTTCATTGACCTTAGAACTATTGTTATTGAGTTTCTGTAGATGGTACTGCAAATCAATCATAAGATTCAATTCGTTCGCAAGATTCGGAAGCAATAGATTATACACCAATTTGCCATTGTATAGAAGATCCTGGAATTTCTTGGAAATTAGTTGGTAACACGATACTTCGAGTAATTTGGTTGTATCACTGTTCCAATAATACCCAATCCCATCCAAAAGTAGCTCGAGCGGCTTACCATTAACAACGGAATCATCACTGTTGAAGTTTTTCGAACTTAATAACATCCGGACTATCTCATTTATATGTCTTCTGAATATTAACTGGATAGTCGTATGATCATCGTTATAATTGAATAAAGATAATTGTAGATTAGACAAAAATTTGGCATCCTCACTTATGATGGAACTTTTGAAAATATTGGTTTCGTTAATTGTACTAGATAAGAAAAGTTCATTTGCATCCAAGTCATAAAGCACGTCCCATAATTTGTCATTGTTTTTGAAAAATGGATTGATTGTTCCAGCTATGTAAGAGTCACATTCTTCCAATAAATCAATTTTAGAAACATCTATTATCGGAAACACATTGTAATTAGTCAAAAGTCCACTTAAAATACCTCCTCCTGTTATAAGCTTAAGAAGAAGTAAAACATGGTCTATAATATACCCGGAACTATTATCATAGCTTAAAAAAATGATTTTTTTCCCAGTCAATACAGCATTGATTAGGATGATTATTGGAGGGGTTTGAAGTCCGTAAATAGTGAGTTCATTATTAAAGTATTCGGACGCCAATTTTGAACCGAGAATATGAATTAAGTTTGGCTTAAAGTTTAAGTCTGTAGGATTGAAATAATCTCCGATAGTATCAGGAAGGTCGATCATGGGGATTTTTATTGGGATATTCATCCCATCAAACTGAACCACTGAATTATAACTCAAATCCTTTCGTATGAATAAGTCATCGTTAGTGGCATTAATTCCAAGAACCTTGTTTCTGAACACTTCATCGTTGTAAATTTTATCATTTATGGGTAAATCGAGGATTGACGTTACAAGTAATTTCTTAATTATAGACATTTGACTCATGGAAGATACACTCAAATTTTTCACGTTGATACTATGATATAATTGTTTTAGATATTCGATATTGTTGTCGCTGAAATATTTGTCCAAACATATGAGAAGCAAAGGCTTGAAATTTTTGAAGAAAGAATGCTTCGTGATTATACTCAAAGACTTGATTCTTGATCCTCTCTTGAATGTGGAATCGGTGATGTTGTTGACAATAGTATAAAGATAATAAGGATTGGCTTCACAGGATTTTTTATCATATAAATATTGGAATTCACCAGTGGTTTGATTTCGGTAAAGAAGGAACAAGGTAAAGTCTTCTTCTCTTTTGTGAATTTGGTCGGGAAGCATGAGCTCCGGTAAAAACGGTAAGTTGTTTAGTCCTTGAAGTTCATGAGGATATTGATGTATTAAAGAAGGTCCTTTATCGATGTGAAACTCGGCGGTTATAATATAATCTATATTTGGATGTTTAACTCCAGCCAATGTGGCAAGGGATGGCGAGCTGGGTGTTGTCGACCTCGACTTAATAAGCCCATTACTTTCTTCTTTCATCATACTTACTCTCCAATCCAAACGATGAAAATTGTTCAGAAAAAGTCGTATCTGAAGGTTTACTAAAATCTACAAATGCCATACTCGGTTAACATTACTCCTGTATACACCACCGTATGTTCCTGCATACACTCATGCACCAGCTACTACGACAATTACTGGAACTGGCGAAATTTTCACCCCAATACAATGGAGACATCGACACGAATTACTGACGCTTATAATTTACTAGCCATTGGTACCATATTGGATAATGTATTATACACAGTACATAACAACTAACATAATTTTAAGTCTTTTTTTTTTTTCCAGCAATTAATTGTCGCAAATTAATTGATAAGGACTAGACGATGGTTGTCGTCTAATTGTCAAAGTAGTCGGCCATTTCTTGATCCAATTCTTCAACCGACTTTTTGGTCTTCTTAGCAGGTTTCTTGGCTTTGGCAGGTTGAGCCTTCTTTTGAGCCAATTTTTTCTTTTGTAATTTCTGCTTCAATTTCGATTGAGTAGCCTTAGCATTTGGAGCATCCCCGCCAACCTTGTTGGCAGAGATTCTAGCAGCCAAAGGTTTTTTGGTTGGATCAACGATTAATTCCAATTTCAATTTGGAGGAACCCCCGTCGATTGGAGCTCCGTTATATTTTTCTACAGCTAAAGAAGCTGATTTGTTAGACTTGAAAATAATAGTAGCAATACCTTTGAATTGACCTCTTTCATTGTAACTCAATGAAATATTTTGTACTGGTCCAACTTGAGATTGGAAAAAGTCCTAAAAAAACAGTTAGTTGTGATTCGAAGAATTATAGACGTGGGATTCTAGAGCCATGTGTATCAAACAACATGGTCTATTGACATAATATCGTCTAAAAGGAGAGGCGGCATCGAGTGCGGTCGATACGACACAGATCAGGAGGTTTTTATCATTTCGGTAATCCTTTGGCAGCAAAGTAATATATCCGAGGTTGTTTTGAGATTCATTTCTGATCAAATAGTCACAGGAATAGGTGTATAATTTAGTCCAATCAGGCTGTCCAGCATTAAATTCCAGACCCATCACAATTACAGTCCAATGCACAATGAAGTGATCAAACCCAAACCGTTCTTAGTTCAACGTACATTTAAGTAGTCAAACCGTGTCAATCATTGAACCTTAAAGTATTATCCATGTTACTCACGAATGATTGACAATTCTTACTATTAATGTTCCGCCCCAACAAAGTAGCGGACCGTGTAAGAATATCCCTCTTTGACGTATGGTGGCATAAGCCGTCAATTGGAGACCGAGAACTAGTGTGATGACCCAGACTTAATAAACCTATAACTCATCTTGATGGCTTTGACGAACAATATTGGTTAATATTAGTTCATCGTGGTTACTATGGCTAAATATACCCATAACGCATCAAACAACCAATGAAAAAAACACTCCATTTCAATCAAGCACCGAGTATTCGTATAAGCAGTGAGGTAATGAACATCATAATAAAGCCAAAGATGGAACTACTACATTTCCATCCAGAGTCCATTGCTTATGAATAATTCCTCCGCAGCACGAATGGCTTCTCCTCAACCCCCGAGGATTATTGATTAACATACCCTAATACCATCTTGTTTGATATCTTTTGGTAATCCTTGTGCAACCACTTTAGTTGCATAGCTCAAATCAAGAGCTGGAACTTTCTTAACAGCAGGAGCTGGTTTTTTGAAAGAAACAATTGGTTTTTTGTTGGCAGTGCCAATTTTTTTACCTACTTTAGCAGGTTTTCCTCCCTTTCTAACTTTAGAAGTCTTTCTTTTGGAGGTGATGATGTCATCTAATGATTTATCTAAAGAAGCTGACATAACTTGAGTAACTTTAATGTGGATAATACGTTTCTTGAAAAGAAAATGTGGCGGTTATTGAAATTTCCAGCGATACTCCTTTTGGACTGAATTTCGTCGGGGGTGAAAGGCCGGGTAACCTTTGTCTCAGGTTGGGGCGTGTGCGTGCGTCGTTTTTTAATAACCTAAACCAGTTAAATAATACAAGTGAAAATTGAACAATTTAACTACTGTGGCATTGTGACAAGGGCAATGGTTTGTTGCGTAAAACAATTGAAGAATAGGAGGCAAGTAATTGGAGGGTGGACGTTTAGGCGATGTAGGCAAAATCGAAAAAAATTAAATTCTGCACTGTAATTGACTACGGTAAAGATTCACGAGTACTTTTATTGATAGTATAATTTCACTGGACGAACTAAATCACATATGATACAAGAAAGAAAAAAGGTCCAAATCATTTGGTAAGACTTTGGGCTTATAAATAGGACGAAAAATCTAGAAAACAATTTAGTACGAAGAATTGAAAATCACCCAGGTGGGAGTAGATTAATCCATAATCTCTTTTTTAACCTTAATCTGTTGACGAGGAGACATTTGATGATTGAGTCGATGATGTTGGTGAAGATGTTGATGTCTTTGATCTTGAAAACCATGACCACTATCTCTTCTGTGTAAAACTGTACCAGTACAATTACCACTTTCGATATGATCTTCTAACCATCTTAAATTATTTTCAAAAAATTGAAAGCATCCGGCACATCTACCGCTGATACTATTTCTTTCATTGGATTTAGTACCAGGAGGGTAAATGAAATGAAGAGCTTTCAAATGAGTTTTGTAGGTATCTCTTCTTGAAAATCCTCCAGTTGGGTGACATTTAGTACCTTGATTCATGGTAGCACCCAGTTCGGGGTCGATGATTGGTTCTTGATAGAAAGGACAAACGAATGCTTTCCAAGTATTATGTTTTTTCAAGTGTCTGGTTAAGTAAGATTTCACCTTGAACTTAGCTTGACAGTGTTGACATTGATATCTTACATCGGCGATTCCATCTTCATTAATGGTGGTTGTAAGAGTTGGATCGATTTTAGTCTTCTTATTCATCTGATTCATCATAGGAGGCGAAGGTCTCATGAAAGGAGGTTCAGAATCACGAATATCTTTTGATAAACTACTATTGTTATTGGAAGGTAATTTAATTGATTGCTTACTGAAGGAAATTTGTCTTTGCATGGGGGATTGGAATTGAATATTGGATTCATGAACCAAGCCATCTTCGAAATAATTATCGATTGGAGTTCTCTCGTCCAATTTTCTCTTTTTATCATTTTGAGCCGACATTTTCTTGAAGAATTCATCATCCAAAGGACTGATATAACTTTCTGAAGAAGATGACAGATCAATGGAACCTTGATGAATGTCCACCGATTGTTTAAAGTCATTGAAATAAGTTGAGCCGTTTTTAAGACCAATCATATTGAGGGTGAAATGAGAGGTAGCAGCAGGAGGTTGCATTGAGCCTGGCATATAGCCGGGAGCCATTTGAGACACAGAAGGAGTAGACTTGGGGATATAATCAGGAAATTGGTCTAAGCCAAAATTGTCGGAATTATCACAGTTGGTGGAAACCAGAGGATGGTGAGGATATTGAATGTAAGAATTTGTTGGAGAATACAAGTCGGATTGAACGTCATAGGCCCAAGCATCGGGGCCACTCAAAGACGTTGAGGTTGTTGCCGAAGAAGGAGGAGGGTAATTTTCAAAAGTAGTTGCCGGAGCAGGGTCTGAAGGTTTTTCACCGTGGTGGGGACTTTGTTGGGAACCCACGTAATTGAAATTGACGAAGTTATTGAAGAATTCAATTTGGTCGGTGTTTCCCGAAAGGGACAAGTCCAAGTCATCAGCAGCACAGTTGATGGGGCCAAAGTTAGCAAACTTGGAGTTGCTGATATCAACGATGTTGGCGAGATTCAAGCTGGGGAATATCAACAGGCGAGGACGGAAGAGTGCTTGGCTGACAAAGTTGAATACGTTGAGGTTGAGACGTAAAAGGTTCTTGTTAATGGAGCCTAGATGCGGTTCGGCAGAGCCCGGGAGTTTGTTGAATAAACCAAGCGAAAACATGATGTGGGCATAAATGAAGGACGGTGGACGTAGGAGGAGGTAAATTAGTCAAGAATGTTCAAGCTGCTTTTACAAATATTGACGAAATGATCGATGTTCGAATGTTGCAGGGAATGATCGATGTTGAGCAAAGAACTTGCCGGAACTGAAGCTTTAGTGGATACAAAAGTTGCGGTAAATTAAATAAATACACCAGTTAATTATGTGGATATTGCACGGTAGCACCAGTTAATGGGTTGAGAAATTTTTCACAATATCGTCAGCTAAATTCAGGGAAGATATCGTGCCAAATTAATCAACTACAAGGAAGAAATGGAAGTAATAAATTAATTAGCGAGAACAATTTTTACAAAATCCCAGCAAAAAAATCCTCATTTATGCGTAGCGAACGTAATCAATAAATAAGATCCACACAATTAACCTTTTTGATTTGGTTTATCAGTTTCACACCTTCAATGCTCAGGTAAAAGAATAGTAGCGATGGGAAGCCTATGCACAATCTACTATAAAAGTGCCGTACGTCGGGGGCTTGTGTGCAGGACGCACATATGAAAGGTGATACTGAAGGAAATGTGGGTTTGCGAACCCGAAAAAACGGGAGCGGAATCCTGGGAATTGTCCGGCCGTGTCCTGGCGGAAGTGGCGGGGCTGGCAGTCCTAGTGGTACAAGACGAGGAGGAGGTTGATGATGGCTTTTACTCGAAACTGAATTGGTTTACTGGTGGTCAGGGAGAGACGAGGGGGGTCCTTATCGTCAAATGTTCACCGGTTGCATTGAGTGCCGTGGCCCAAGTCGTGAGCCGAAATGGGAGTGACGATTTACGAGGTCGTGCGCCCTACCGATGCTAAAAATATCGCACCTCCTACCCGATTGGGAACAGACGGTTCCAGCAGCTTGAACCCACCGTGGATACCACCAAGCTGGAGCAAGTGTGGCAGACGATCCAGGGACCGATGCCTGATGGGTGTGTAGCATGATGTTCGTGTTGTAGGTGGTGCAAGGGGGCCACAGTCAAAGTTGCGGCCATTGGCGGCGAAAGATGGTGAAACATCGTGGAACATCGTGAAACACCGTGATCCATGGTGTTTGGAGGTTTGTCTCGGGTTCATTGGCTGCCTTTGACTTGAGCTTGGCTTCACTTCTGCTGTTTCACCCTTGTTTGTTCTCTTCGATCCCTACGTGCTTCGTCTGTCATCAACCCCATAGTACTGCCATCTCCGGTGCATCCATTCCCACGCTAAACGGACTTGCTGTTAAAAATTTCACTCCCCCATGGCAGCTGTTGCAAGTGCAGTTTCTTCGGCTGCACCTCGGGCTAACTGCCAATTACATACTTCTAATTTTGGAATGACAGAAAACTTTAAATCTTCTTTCTTGCCCATTTTCCCCTGATTGGTTTCTTCGCTGGCCACGATAGGCTTATCTTGCTTCATCTGACTCCAGTTGACTCCGTCGTCCCCCCTCATTTCATCTGACTGGACGGTGGCCGAAATCGAGTATCACTACATCCATTAATACTTTTATCTATGCCTTGAATGTACATGCCACTGATTTGACGCATGTCAATAAGTACATTCACATCAAGCTATATTTAGCTACAATACACAACTAACTCCATTGGATATTATTACTTAACTCAGATCGGGATAATCCGTGTGAAGCCTTTGTGCATCGTGAATCTGCAGATTAACTCCAAAATGCAAGTATAATTCATGTCCCACGAAAGGTTGTTTTGGCCTAACAAATGAAGGCTCTGTATTAAGCGAACAATTTCGATAATACATCATTCAAGTTGCAATTGCCTTGCCGAAATAGCGACCAAATTCCACCACTTGAACAAACATTATTCAAGTTTTAGCTGCTACAATAAATATTGAAAAAAAGATCAAATTGTGGTTCGTATTCCTTTTACCAAACGAGTAAGCTGGTGGCAGGCTGCAATTATAAGTGTGGCCGCCGTGCAATTACGGGAGTGGCCGCCGTATTCGTGTTTGCTGGAGTATCTATCGGTACCGGTTATGTTATAACAGCTTATTGTTTAGCTACATTTCTAGCTGCTGCCGGATTGGTACCTGTTGCTGGAGAATCTGGATTAGCTGCTTGTGCATGAGTCACTGGATTACGGGCCATTCTGACGTTCATCACCCGTGCCGCCTGGGTCGATAGTTGGACATATAATTCAAGATCGGCTGAAGCAAATTCCAATAGAGAGTTTCTCAACCATACAGCAACGCTAAACGGGACAATATTTAAGGTGCATAGGGATACCCATGCGTATGACGAGTTTGATAGTCTTATTCGTCAGCATTCTCCTAAATTTGGGCACAAGATTAGGAATGTAGGAAAGATAAACAATTCCACTGAGCATATTGATGTTGCATCGGTCTACACTTCCAGTTTGAAGTGCCTTTTGGAAACATCTTAGTCCTTAGAAGTCAAGAAGCTGTAGTTGATGCTTTACAAGCACACGAACGTTGTCATCTTGGAGATATTTGTACATCTAGCTTCGAAAAACTCTCAAAAACGAGAGCTGGGAGATAACGGCTGGTCTTCGTATACAGATTGGGGTACCAATCTTGGATATGACCAGGATTATGAAAATTGGAATTACTTATATCTTGTGCCTAATGCCTAGGAAACAAGCTAATGTCACAAATTGGAGGTCTAGTGATGAATGTTATAACCAGTAAGTACTGTTTGGCCTTGGGATACAGTAATACTAAAATAGATGATTCCGTAGCAGTGGGTGAATGATATACCAGATAATATGGTGGAGATGATGGTAGGTGTTACAATGGCTAGTGACACATAGAAACTTCAGCTTGCCTTTGTATGCTTTTTCCTTGCAAAACAACTGTTTAGTCTAAAAGGTCGTATCTTTACGAAAAGAAGCATCGAATGATTTATTTAGCCAACCCAATATCTCTTATTAATTATGAAACAGCCTCTTTGGCTTGTTTTCTCAAAGCAGTAATATCTCTCCTCATAGCCAAATACACATGCTTTTGGTACGATTTTGACTCAATTGTTAGGCTATCGTATTAAGCCAGGGTTCCAGCGCTATCAAGAGAAAGGATTGTAGTTCAGAAAGTCTCTTGTATACTGGCCACAGCTCAAACGAAACGGGTTCGTGCTGCGCTCTTCTATTTCGTGATTTATCACGTCTCTTGGTACACCCATCAGTTTGTGTCGGCGTTGGAACCGTTACTAATGCTGTTGTTCGATTATCCAGCCCTTAGAATCCCCTGGTATATTTTTTGGCTGCGAAATCCTGAATGCGTCCCCTACTAAATGGGTAACTCTGCTATGAGTGCAACACGGGCTCAGCATACACAACCGTTTTGCGTTTGTTCACTACGTTGTGGAGTTAAACGGACTTAATCCCCTCCCTTCACTACTGGCTCCCGACACAAGGTTAATCAAACGATGCTTCTTACAATCAACGGGTGACTTGTTGCAGCTCCAATCGGATAAAGTAACCTAATTGAGGCCTGAGTGCCCTCACATCCAGGTTAGACCCAATCCGCACCACCCTTAGGCCTGCAATTGAGTCCGAAGTGATCCAAGATTTGATTCGTGGTCACAATTCACAATTCTGCTTGCCCAGTGCCAACCCTCTACTGCCTTCTTTAGCCCCTTTTCCTCCTCTTGTTCAATTCCCCCTTCAAGTCCTTATCTATGGCTGAACTGCAGCACCCGGAGTTAGCATCCCGAGTCATTCTAGCGGTAGGCGCACGCCGTCTCCCCCTCGCTTTGGGCAGCACCCGTACCTCCCTGCGTCTGCTGACGTAAGCGCCGTGATTGTTTGAGCCCACAATGCTCGTCTGTTGTGTTAACCAGCACAATATTTTCACGACTTCGTTTACTCCATAGAAATACCACGCAAGTCGCCGTTGGAAAAGTTTTCAGAAAAGTCATCCAGTTCTTAGGCCGGCACGAATGTCTGAAAAGTACCAGGCGGATTATCCCAACTCGCATTATCTATCCAATCTAAATAACCTCAATCGACCCAATAATGCTGTTGCTTTAAATAGACTTCCGACATTGGGAGAAATCTTGTCCAATAAGACCAAATCTCCGGTTGATCTATACACTTTCTACCTTTTCATGAAGGAGATCGAGGGCAAGGTGGACTACTTGGACTTTTGGTTTGATTTGATCAACCACTTAAACTTGTGTAAGTACTACGTCAAGGGTTTGCGAGACAGTATATTACGACAGAGTTCCCAGTATGAATCCAAGAGAAGCTCCAATCTCTCCCAACTTCAGCAAAACCAACAACATCCGTCATCACAATCGCATGCTCAACAACAACAACAACTCTACAGCCATCGTACCACCAATAGTGAAAGCAATTTACGGAATTCGGTGCCGCTTTCTGAGCGATCCAAGCATAAATCGTTGAGTTCGTCCATTTTGCTTGATTTGATCATCAACGATCATGTCCTCGAAGACAACGATTCCAATCGGTTGTCCCAGTTCTTACGGGGTGATATCAACTTGAACAATCTCGATCCAAAACTAAAAGACATCATTGATCAGTATAATAAGGAAGATCGGGGAAGTATCATGAGTCAACCATTCGATTCACCTCAAACTGCTGCTAATCGAAGCTTCGATCAAAGAAATTCAAGCCATAGTGACAAACGAGTCTCTTCTAACTCCAGGTTACTAGACGACGAAAACCCCGATTCTTCCGACTCATTTGTCGATAATCAGTTGGATGTTGGTGAAGCTAAAACTGCCAGTTACATCACATCTCCAAAATACGTTTCTTTAACCAGCACCGATCCGGCTCAAACTTCAAGGCGACACACTCGTCACTCTATAAATCCTTCATTATTGGAAAAACTCATCAAAGAAACTACTGCTTCTTCTTCTGATAATCGTTCCTTTATCACTAGAAACAATTTGAAAGATTCTTCTCATAATTTGTTGTTAAAGTATTTCGTGGAGGATTCTGAGAAAAACCTTAATTTACCTCATGATCTCAATCAGTTCATTATTAATTCAATTGAAATTGATGGTAGAGATGATCCCGATGTGTTTAATCGGGTTAAAATCTATATTTTCAATAAGATCGAAAATGACCATTTACCCAAATTTTTAAATTTCGTTGCAATCAGAAATATCAATAAGTCAATGAACACTAGAATTATCGCTGGGTTTTTTGCATTATTTGCTGGTTTTTGGATTGGATTCACCTTAATCTTCTTAAATTATTCCAAAGGATTAAGGGCCATTGTGGTTATTCCATTCTTCATTGGATTTTATTGTTTGGTATCCTCGATTTATTTAATTGATCCTATTCTTTGCTTATGTAAATTAAGTGAAAGTTTTGTGCATAATAAGACATTTATGAAAATTGACGAACCCTTCATTTATCGATTACTTTTGAAGAGAAGTTTGTGGGTGATTTTTTTAGCATTGGTATTTACTGCCATTTTGACAATCTTATTTAGTTTAGTTCCTGGACATCGTTTATGATGGACCTTAAGTTTTAATAAATTTTTAATGAGTTCAAGGTGAAGCTTGAATTAGGTTTCTCCTCCGTAAATCACCCAATTCTGTAAAGATTACTCATACTTTTTCAAGCAGCAATCACTCATTGCTCTTGAAACAATGCTCTACAACTCAGCACAAGATGACTTACGCCAACGTACCCACTTCACTACATTAGACCAAACATAGTCCCCAATACTGCTTCACAGCCAAGGTTGGTCACAAACAATCTATTATAGTATAATCTTATTACATTACATAGGTTATAGGAGATATATACTAATCTAAGCTTCGTTTAAGAAAGCTTGTTTCTTTTCTTCAACCCTTTGTTGTCTTCTTTCACGAGCAGCCTTGTTTCTTAATCTTCTAGCTTCGGATTCTTCCTTCAAAGATTTTTCACGTAAAGCTTCAGCCTTAGCTTGGATAACGTGTTCAACTAATGCTCTTTTGTGTTTGAAAGTGTTACCTTTAGCAGATTTGTATAAAGAGTGGTATAAGTGTCTGTCAATCTTACCAGCATCTCTGTACTTAGCCAATAATCTTCTAAGGACTCTTAATCTTCTCATCCATAAAACTTGAGATGGCATACGAGCATCCTTGGTACCCTTTCTTTTACCGTAACCCATGTGTCTACCAGCTCTTTTAGATTCAGCTAAAGCTCTAGCTCTGGATCTGGAGTGGACAATGGTTGGTTTCTTGACAATGGTACCATTCTTGTATAATTTTCTAATGGCTTGACGTGAGTTAGCACTGGCCAATTCGGTGGTTTCATTTGGATCTAACCAAACCTTTCTTTTACCAACACCTACAACACTGGCAGCAAGTCTTTTTTGAGTTCTAAGATTAGCCCTAAGAATGAGTTAGTATTGAGTCTTATTATTTCATTAATTTTTCATGCTTAACATACATTTTGATTTTCAACTGTGCTTGAATAAAAGAAGTAAATGTGAAGTGACTAAGAAAATTTTTTCCTCACTGTGGGAGTAGCGTGCGATCGTCTGCACGCTTTGGCTCATTAGGGAGAACGACAAATATCCTGCAGGTGGTGCGAGATGGGCGGTAGGCGCACGCCACACCCCTCGGGACGGGCGCGCGGAGGGGTGGAGCTGTTAGGGCCGGTGCCCTGCGGGAGCGCACGTGCGCGTCGTCGCCTGCCGTCCTCCCTGTGGGTTGAAATCCGCACACCTCATCGCCTGAAAATCTACTACTATTGCAACATGGCCAAATCATTAAGATCAAAGTCGAAGTTGAAGGCTAAGAGCATCAAGAGAAAAAATGAGTTTTCCAAGTACGTGGACGAGAGAAACAAAAGATTGGCAGAAAAGCTCGAGGTTGAAACCGCAAAGCAGAAGGAATTGAAACAATCCATGGAGATCGAATCGGCTAATGAGCCTCAAGAAAAGACCCTCAGTACCTCTGGTTGGAGAGACTCCAGGTCCCAAAAGTATAAGAAGGGAAAGGCCAAGAAGGGAAAGAAAAAGGGTTCGATCAAGTTTTAAAGTCGTTGGTTGTATTAATTCGTGGCTAGCGGTCTCAGAATGATTTATATGGTAGTTTTTTTTTTTCAAATGCATTTCAAGCCAGATTTCATCCCGTGGACTGCAACAAAAGGCATGCTACTTCAACGAAGTAAACGGGTCACTTTATTGACTTACCAAGAACGACTGGTGTTTCTCTTCGTGTTTTGGCGTATGCTTCGTCCCCTTCATATTCTGATACTCTTTCCATGGATTCTTGACTCCTGGCTCCATTTCATGTCCAGCCTGGTCAACCACCTTCCCAAAACCCGGTGTACTATTCACCGGCGTCTTTTTCATTGCTAGTGCATTTCTAGGGTGGTTTCCGCTAGTGATCCTATTATAGCATTATCCATTCATTTCGTTACTATATAACTGTATAATAGTTGATAAATTCTCACGATACTTCTGCATCCACTTGTAATTTGCAAAACCACACCTACAACTCTTCACCTCTTCACCTCTCAAACCTCTTCAATTGACATCTGCCTCTCTCCTTTGAGCCGTTCGTGTTCCTTTCTTCATCTTCAACCATGCCTTCGCTATCTAAGCTCTTCTCGTTATATGCACACTGCGGAACCTGACTCTGGCCCAGCCCTAATTAGCAATTGCTTCTTTGCAAGTAAATTATCAACTACTATTTCTTCTACTATGGACAATAAAACTGTAGGTATTTTAGGTGGAGGCCAACTTGGCCGTATGCTCGTGGAAGCAGCCCACCGCTTAAATGTGAAGACGGTGATTCTTGACGCTGCCAATTCTCCTGCTAAGCAAATTAATGCTCTTGACTCTCATATCGATGGATCTTTTACGGATTTGGATTCCATCACCAAATTGGCTAAAAAATGTGATGTTTTGACGGTTGAAATCGAACATGTGGATGCTGATGCTTTGGCAATCGTGGCAAAAGATTTGGCCATTCCCATCTATCCATTGCCTGAAACCATTAAGCTAATTCAAGATAAATACTTGCAGAAAAACCATTTGATTTCCCATGAAGTCCCCGTCGTTGAATCGGTTAATGTTGATGAAAACTCAGAAGCTCATTTGAAACAAATTGGGCATACTTTGGGCTACCCATACATGTTAAAATCCAGAACTATGGCATACGACGGAAGAGGTAATTTCGTTGTTAAGAATGAAGACTCCGTTACAGAAGCTCTTGATTTTTTGGGCTCTACCAGACCATTGTACGCTGAAAAATGGTGTCCTTTCACCAAAGAACTTGCTGTTATGGTTATTAGAACCATTGAAGGTGAAGTATTTGCTTATCCTACTGTAGAAACCATTCATCAAGATAATATCTGTCATTTGGTGTATGCCCCTGCTCAAATTTCGCCAAGCCTAACCGAAAAGGCTTCTATAGTTGCTAAGAATGCCGTTAAATCATTCCCAGGCTGTGGTATCTTTGGTGTAGAAATGTTCCTTCTACCAGACAATAGTTTACTCATCAATGAAATTGCTCCCAGACCTCATAACTCGGGTCATTATACTATAGATGCATGTGTCACCTCTCAATTCGAGGCCCATATCAGAGCCGTTACTGGTTTACCACTCTCTCAAGGTTGTACTTCAATGTCGACCTCTGCTACTAACGCAGTCATGTTGAATGTATTGGGTGATAAAAAAGTTGCCGATGATGAGCTTAAAATATGCCATAGAGCATTAGAAACTCCAAATGCTTCCGTATATTTATATGGAAAATCTAGTAAACCAAAAAGAAAAGTTGGTCACATTAATATCGTTGGTTCATCAATGGAAGTGGTTCAATCTAAGTTAGATTACATTCTTGGAACTTCACCATCTTATTCCTCGGAGTCGAATGTTAAAGAAAAACCTTTAGTGGGTATAATCATGGGATCTGATTCTGATTTACCAGTGATGTCGGTAGGAGCTAACATATTGAAAAAGTTTGGAGTTCCTTTTGAATTAACCATTGTAAGTGCTCATAGAACTCCTCATAGAATGTCCAAATATGCCATTGAAGCAGCTCAAAGAGGTATCAAGTGTATTATTGCTGGTGCTGGTGGGGCTGCCCATTTACCAGGAATGGTAGCTGCAATGACTCCATTACCAGTGATCGGAGTTCCTGTGAAAGGTTCTACATTAGATGGGGTTGATTCGTTACATTCTATTGTTCAAATGCCCAGAGGAATTCCTGTTGCTACCGTTGCAATCAATAATAGTACTAACGCAGCATTATTAGCTATTAGAATTCTTGGTGCTCATGATTATAAATGGTTGAACGAAATGTCACAATATATGAATAACATGGAGAGTGAAGTTCTCGGTAAAGCTGAACGCTTAGAACAAGTAGGTTACGAAAACTATTAGCCATGTTGCAGCTTTCATGAACTTAAATTTATTTAACAATGTTGATACAAAGCGTCATAACATTGCATGCAGCATCTCCCAATGGGGTAACGAACGCAGTTTATACATTTTCATCCTTTACAAGAGAACTGTATACACGTGTATTTTTTTAAAAATTTTCTAGAAAGTTACTGAAGAATTGAATAATGTAAATAACTTATTTAGCCAAAATGCTCAGTCATAAAATTTCCTGATTCTGGATATAACAATCCTCCGAATTGATAATCTTGCGGAGGTTGTTCAGCACTCATCATTAATTCCATATTCATAGATTGATTGAATGGAGGAAATTGCTGAGAATTTAACGGAAATTGTTGGGGGTTTGGCGGCATATATGTAGATTGTATTTCATCTTGATTATGCAGTTGTAAGTGTTGCAAAGATTGAAATTTTTTCTGAACATTCATTTGTGGTAAAGAATGTGCCATTGTATCATACGGCATAGCGCTTGTTGCAGATCCTAAGTTTGATGTAGCGTTAGTGCTTGCAGTTGACATTGGAGGATTTGCAGAAGTAATTGTAGATGTTGCAGTAGTTGTTGATGCTGGAATTGAATTGGTTACCGTGTTTAAGCTTTCAACTCCATAATTAATTGTTTGAGGGATAACTTTATTGCCAGCAATACACTTATCAGGTAACACTAAATTAGTGGTGGTAGTTAAAGCATCTTTTAATTCAGAAACTTGAGCGAATTCCCATAATAAAACGGCTTTTATTTTCAGTTTAGCGACCATATTTTGTTGGTTTTTACCGAATTCATAAATCACCTGTTTAATAGTAACTCCTTTAAGAGCATCATTTGATGAATTAGGTTTGGAAATGATTTCTTTAAAGAAAAACTTCCAGAATTTAAGTAGAAATGGTCTATTCTCATTGAACTTAAAGTCATCATCGTTGATCTTTAATACTTCGTTACCATGAGAATAAATACCAGTGAACATCGAATAGCTTGAATTTGGATGATAATTATCATCATATTTGATGAAAGTGTTAGTTTTCAAGCCTTGATCAATATTATATGCCATGACATGACTTGGGATCAAAAGTTTAACCATATTGTGAACAATTGGGATATTTGAATTTTGAAATTCATTTAATCCAGGAAATCGGCTAGTTAGAATAGCATTTTCCTTTAATTGAAAAGTTTTAGCTGGTTCATTGTTTTGCAATGAAAGAATAATGGGGTTAATATCTTGAACCGAGATGAAGAAATTTTCGAGGAGGATATCAAATGTGGGCGTCTTTAATTTTTTATTGAAAGGAAGGGTAGTTGACAGGGTAGATGACTTTCTTTTGACTTGTTCTCGACTTGCTTCATTTAAACCAAGAGATTTATTTAAATTGATTTTGGAGAAGATTTCTTCGAATTTTTTCGTATTTTGATCATGTTCTTCTTTAGTAGCAAATACAGGACCTTCGTTGATTAATTTGATAATATTATCTTTTTGGCCCAAATTTTTAATTACTTGGATATGACTTGAAACTTGTTTTCTGCTTCTATATTTACCGGTTTTGGTAAGGATATAATCGGAAATTAATTCATTTCTACCACAAGAACGGCCACTGATTTTAATTTTATTTAAACCATTTTTGGGGATAATGCTTAATACTTCTTCGAATGCAGCTTCAACGTCGGCAGACCAAATATTTGTTTCTTGAGAAGAAGATGAAGATGAATTATCATTAGAATCATCATATAAATTCAATTGCTTCCTAGTACCCGGGACTTCAGGTTGATTTTGAGACGATTCTTCTTGGTCCGAATCAAGGAATTTTTTCTGATTTAAGGTACTCGGAGAGATGGTTCCTAATATTTTTCTTACTGGCGTTTTCTCTTCAGAAAGGTCGGCCAAGGCATCAAAATCACCGTTATGATTGAAGTTGGTTGACTTTGGCATTTCTTTTCTTACCAATTTGCTTGATTCGTGAACTTGATATAATTGTTTACCGTTGTTATCTATAGCAATGTCCACAATCATGGGTAGTTTTTTATGGGACGATTTAATAGGAGTAGGATCCGGAGTAAAATTAGTCATTTTGATAAATCTCCAATAATAAAAAATTTGACGGGTACTTAAGGAATGGTTCTTTTACAGGTATTATATACAGATTTTTAATCGGAAAACAATAAACCACCGGAGAACTAATAAATGCAATATATATTAGCTAAACCACGAAAACAGGAGCCAAAAAAAAAAAATAATAATAATAAAAAAAAAAATTCACACCGCCAAAATAATATTATCCACAGTACAGTACAATAAAATTAAAAGAAGCTTCACAGTACAAAGGAGTGATAAACTAGTACGGCACAAATCAAGGTACCAATATTGTTCTGCAATACAATAAGCTAAAGAAGAAGAACAAATCTATCAACCGAGCGGTTACAACCAGAAATGGGAACCAACCGGAATTGAAGGTTTGTATTTTTCATGCCGTTGGGGAAAGTCCATACCGGGTTTAACCTGCGGGAGCATTCATTGGCATCGAAAACGGCAACTACACGAAGAGAGGACAAAAACCCGGGTGCTACATAAGGCTAAGATTCTAGAACCTGACGCAACAATCGATGACAAAGGGTGCAATCAATTTCCAGGCGCATGGTTACTTAATGACAATCATATTGTAAAACTTCGAGGCCGGAATGAAAGGCGAAGGTAGACGACAGATTAATTTGTAGCGTTTTGTTAACAAACGTAAACAACGAGAACAGACACCCCCATCGACGCAGGGGTAAAAAAAAATCTCGGCCCGTATTACTTAGTTAGATGGTTTTTGTCACTATTGCCTGTTTTAGGCATCGGAGATATTCCCGACATCACATGGAGGCGCAAATGATGGCGATGAACATGATTGTCTTGGGGGGGCCAGCCCAGTAGCAGTAAATCATTTCGTCACGGTGTTAGCCAACCAGGCTACAACTTAGGTGGTGCCAAGTTGATGGGCCGAAAACGGTCGCTTAATCCGCCGACGGGTGATTAGGTTATGATTACCAAATTGGGCCATTCTACATGATGTTGCAGAGGGGTGAAATCTACCCACCTACTGCCTAGCACCTCCAACGCTTGATGGCATGCATCCCGGCTGCTAGTTGGGTAAACTCATGGTTGTGGATGTGGGCGGCTGATTGTAGATGACACTTGTGGTTGTGGCTACGTGGTTGCTTTATTGGGTAATTCATCACTAAACTTATGCTGAGGCTGTTAATTGGGTGAAACTACTCACTACTTCGCTGATTATTGGGTATATGGCTGCTTGCGGTGCAACTTCCCCCACTTGCAACCCAACCGTATGCCCCCAACCGCAACTCACCTTCTCTACTCAGCAGTCATCAGCTTTGTGACCCCATCACCCACATTGCATACAACCCAAAAATCGGGGATCGATGCTTGTAGGAGAAAATGCCGAGCTTCGCTACATACCTTGTAAGAACCTGGATATCCAGGTATTGTAATGTGGTGGTCACCTGCCGATGAAGATTCATAATCTCATGATATGTCCGACTTGGTATCACAACCATAAACCATGGTGCATCATTTAAATGAAACTAAACCCCCAATTTAGTGCTTTTTAATATCGTCAACTCTGTCGGACATGCACTGTTGATTGCAGAATTTCATCTATGCCCCGATGTCTTACCGTGGTTGGTCAAGGCTTCAGGTTTGCGTTTACAATCATCAATCTTACTGCGAATAAGGCTGCAATCGACTAGGTCTACTCAAAAACTTTTTCCCATTTACTTTTCCGTGGCCTTCCAACCATTGCATCCAATCCCTGCCGTTGCATCAGGCTGCATCAATCTGGTTGTAAGGGTATCGTGGTCAATAATAAGAAAATTTTTCACCTATAGTTGATCCAGGCTTCGGCCCGTATTTAGGGCGCATATAGACCTTGTGTCCGGCGGGAATGCTTATCTAAACCCACGACCAACTTTGGATTTGGCGACAATTTTCATGCTAGTTTTAAGTTGATTGTTTGATTGAAATTTTGGCAACAATCTGCTTTTCTGTCTCAACCTTAATTGTTGTTTTTTCTAAATTTCAGGCTTGAGTTTATTGTATTTGGAACGTGCTCATAAACTTGTATTGATCCATGTACGGGTTTTATGTTGTATGATGCAACTTCGGATAACTCCCGTAAACCAATGCTAATTGACAAAAAGGGAAAACACTGGCGTAGGTTGTAATCTGGGGATTTCCATGTGATTGGCGAATTTCACCGTTTCGAGAACTTAAGGTTAGCTCTTGTCGTCTCCGGAAGTCGAATTGTGCCTTATTGTTTTAAATCGTCCATCGCACTAAACCATTATTTTAGACAGCCGTTAGAACCGTTAGATATTCAGCCCAATGGTTCGAACCTTCTGTTGATACGAATGGGGGTGTTTCGATCCATTGATACGAAAACGATCTCGATGACAGTGCAAGTAGATCTATCACGAGCACTTTAAAACTTTATATCTACCACACTTCAATGCTGTATATTCATCACACTACAATGCTGTTCTTCATCACACTTCTATTCTGTTGTTCACTGACGTAGTTAGTCTGGCGACCTCTTCCCCTAAACGGAACGCCGTACATGTCTACACAATCAAATAAGAAAATTGAATTATTTATATTAAAGAAATGTTAAAAACCCAAACGAAAATTTTACGTATGAAAAATAATTAGTAATAAAACCAGGTATGCTATGCAAGAATGAAAAATGAAATGTTATTAAAGGATCATCTCAATCGAAATGTTAAAAATATATTACCACAAAAAATATTAGATTAGTCACCATTAGTTAACTTAGAATAAAGCAGCGGCAACAGCGGCAACACCAGCAGCAGCACCAACGAAGTTCTTGGCACCAGCACCTTCGTAAGAGGAAACTGGAGCAACAGAAGAAGCAGCGGTGGTGGATTCAGCAGCAACGGTGGATGGAGCAGAAGAAGCAGCAGAAAGGGTGGAGGTAACGTATTCAGTGGTGTAAGAGGTTGGGACAACACATTCACCGGTAACGGTTAAAGTGGTGGCTTCAGAAACGGTGATGGTGGTTGGTTGACATTTTTCTAAAGTACAGGTCTTGATGACAACTTCAGTAGAGTATGGACAGTAGGTGGTGTAACCAGTGACGGTAACATCGGTGGTAACGACGGTGTCGTTAGAGTAAGCAGCTAAAGCAGAACCAGCTAAAACAGAGGCAACGGCGGCGGTGGAGAATTGCATTTTTAAAGATATGAGCGAGTGAATAAAAATTTACTATGAATATCAAAAGAAAAAAGAAGTTTACGAACACTGGGACTGGGCCCCTATTTATAGAATTTGGGACTACATCTGGCCTCATTTGAGCCTCGAGAAATTTTTCGATGCAAATATTCGATGCGATTCCATTTCCAGACAAACATAAACTCATGCATCCGAATTGGGAACTTATTTCCCAATGCGGAACTGCCATGCATGAAATCACAACGCCAATTTGTGGGCACTCGGGGTCGAACCTCCAATATTTCTTGAGGTGTAGCTACGCTTACAGTAATAAATCAATAGTAGGTTGGGGTATGCTGAAATAATCGTCCATAACTGTGTTGTTGATCACTTCTTTCTATTGCCCGCGGGTGAAGTCCAGGTGAATCTGGCTCTATCTCTTTCCCCATCTCATCCCAATTAAGGTTTAGATTGAGATTGCTCCCGCACCTTCAATGTCCACCGGTACTCGAATTCCTACCAATTGGTGTTATCTTTGTTGATGGTTGACAATTTGGGTGTCCCTAGTCCTGTTTTTGGTTAATTTATTTGTTAGTGTTGGTTATTTGTATTTGTATCTGCTATCTTTCCTACTATTGTCTCTCAACGCGTGGATGCATGTTGCCCATAGGGGCTCGTAATGGAGGTTTTGTCTATTACGATGACTTACGAATGCATTCAAATGGCCATTCACGCTAATAATCCCACATTGTCTGGCCCTGTTGAGCCCATACAAGTCCTGTGACGTCCTCCCCTACTCCAATTGAGTCCCAGGCAGGTTGTGCTTCTCCTATTTGGCCTCCTATGTAGCCTCGTGTGACTCGCTTAATTGGGACCACTGTCAGGCCCCCGCTCGGCGCTCGCAACCAATCGTAGACGTTGTTTTCCAAATCGTGAATGGCCGCAAATTTCAGGTCTGTTTGTGCAACTTGATGGGGTCCTTTTATCAGCTAGCAGCACGAAACGTAAAACGACTGTTTGGGTGCATGGTTGTTTTAGGCAGTAGACCTTTTGTTGTTTTTCTGCACGCTTTATTATGGCCACCTGACCTCCATAGTGTTGGAAACAATGATGCTTGTTTCTCTAGCGAATATTCATGCAGCTTATCGATGTTACAAACCTTTCAATTCGATTGTTCTCATGCATCCATAAGCCCAACCACCATCTAGCTTGGACTAAATGGACAGTGATGTGTGGTGGGGAGCACAACCTTGGTAGCGGCCCCGAACTATGGCCTGTGCCCAGTCATGGTCTGGGTCAGGCATTTGGTGGTTGCAACCACTCTTAAACCTGTGTGATGGGCAAGTGACACATCCTGAGCCATCACGCTAAGCTTCTTGGTGCGTTACCGACCTGTTTCACCTGGCCAACGTCCCAAACGGTTCTTGGCACTATTTACCTTTTGTGCAATAATATGCCCCTACCGGTGCACGTCCATCTAATGGTGTTTTGATGCTGTAGGTGTCGTGTCATGATAAACATGTGTTATTGATTTGTAGGCGATTTCCATTCTGCTCCACCGCCATTCACTGCCATCATGGTGCTATGGTGGGATATGGGTCTGGTGTCCGTTGCGTGCTTTCGTTAGTAATCTCCTGTCTTGTTGAGAACCATGCATCGCCCACAGATACAACCGGAAACGTTTACAGCATCTACTTCTGTTCTTGTATGCTTCTCTAGCTATGACTTCACCTACTTCATCCACTGGCGGTCCGGAGCGTGGTTTTAGTATGGACTTTGAGTGCAAAGCCTTGAGCCTTAAGTATGCCCTTTAGCTTCCACCAATAAATCACATCTGGCCCCCAGAAACCCGACTTTTTTTGCAGTTTAGACTTAGTCCCACCAGTTTCTCACCATCCTCTCTCTTTACCATACTCCAGTCGTAGAATGGTTGCAATTCAACTCAGAACTGGTGCTGCTACTTCTGTAATTTTGCAGTCATAATCGCGATATCAAGCCTTTTTTTTTCCTACTCCAACTTTCATCCCATAGTTAAGACGCGTCATGTCAAAGCCGTTAGCAGGCCTTTACTTTTGCTGTACGGCGATCCCGCTGGATCAAAGAGAAACCATCGCGTCCCATCTCAAGATCTTGGGAGGGATCCATCAGCCGGACTTGATGAGTGACGTTAATTATTTGATTGTTGGAAATCGCAATACTGACAAATACAACTATTGCATCAAGAATAGAAGCGACGTGGGATTCCTTAAACCTACGGCTGTTGAATCCATATACACTCACTGGATCAACGGCGATGACTCCGAGTCTGCTCTTGACGTGGATAACTACAAGATGAGTGTGTTTGAAAATTGCTCCATATGTGTTTCACGTCTCATGTCTCATCTGTCTCATAAATACTTAATGGACGCTAGTCATCGGAAACAGTCTAATGACAAGGTGGATATATTCGACGTATCTAGGTTGATCGAAACAATCAATACCGAAGGTGGTGCTGTTACGGAATCTTTGAATCAATACAATCATGTCTTGATCACTACTGAAAAAACAGGTAGACGTTATGAAAAAGCTGTTGAATGGGGGATTCCCGTGGTGCACCCCGTATGGGTGTTGGATTCTTTGATTCGTGGTACCTTACTTGATCCCAAGGACTACTTACTTGATCAAGTTGGTCATGGTAAGCAACTTAGTGGCTGTAAGGTCTGGGCTGAAGTTCTTGATAGTTCACTTGTCAAACCCAAGGAATCGCAACCTGATATCAGTGAAGAGGGTGAAAATCAAGAGAAATCTGTCAGAAAGACCAGCAAAGTTTGGGATTCAATCATGAGTCATGCCAACAAATCAAAGTCAAAATTCATTAAGGATAGTGCTTGGGCAGAAACTTACGACGACGAAAATGACGATGACGATGATGATAACGATGATGACTCCCATGTTTCCAAGAAACTGAAGCTTTCTTCATCTGTTTCGACAAAGCCAACGTTGTTTCTGGGCTTGAAGTTTTTGGTTATCGGATTTTCAACGCATCAGGTTTCTCTTTTACAGAAAATAGTCACCTCCAACGGGGGCGAAATAGAGGACCACAGACATTTAATAGACGAGGAAGATGATACTATTACACATATAATATTGCCATTCAAAAACGGATCACAATCTTCCACCATGCTCAAAATGCTACATTCCAAACTTAAAAAAAGAATTAGTGATCGAGATATTTTGGTAGTGACTGAGTGGTTTGTCGAGAGAACAATCTACTACGGTAAAATCATGGATGATAGCTGGAGTAAGCCATTAAAAGGTCTAATCAAATCAAACACCAAATTTAAAATATGCATAACTGGTTTCACAGGAATCGAATTACTTCATATAACAAAACTAATAGAAACCTTAGGATTCGAGTTCTGTGATACTTTGAGTCCTCAACGAGATCTTTTGATCATTAACATTAACTTATTCAAATCAACTTTGATCAAGAATAGTCCTATATTGTACAAGTACAAATTTCAGGATATTCTTAATTGTCCTATTTATTCAGTATCGGAAAACTCCAATGATGTGTCACTCATATCACTGAAGAACAAAATAAATGCTGCAAAAAAGTGGGACATACCCATTGTATCGATTGCCTACCTTTGGGAAATGGTCGACAAGTCAATTGGTAAGAACACCTTGGAAATGCCAGATGTGATGAGTCTTGAATGGTGCTTGTTTGCACCCATTAACTACAGCAAACCCAAGACACTACTAGAGTACGTACGAGACCTCAATGGGGGTAGTTTCCATACCCAAGCCAATGGATCTGCGTCCTCTGTTTCGGAAGAATTACAAGATGATAAAGTGAAACTTCCTTCCCCACGGAAAGTAAAGTCAAAGCAAAAGTATGGCCGATTAATTGGGAATTCCTCCGGTTCATTGACTTCAAAGTTAATGGAGGCTCAATCCGAACTGGAGCTGCATAACGACGAGAACGATGAACACGATGTCACCAACATAGAAGACGATGAGTTGTTAACACAAGTGGGATATCAAAATGACAGCTCTATGAAAAGTAACCAAGAGCTTCTCAAAAAATTGAGTGGTAGAACAACCAGATCACGCAAACGGGACTAAATAATCCGTCAATTTCTCCATTGGATGGCTATGCTAAACGTCTAAATGGCAATTTGCACTTCATCTACACAAATCTATCGGTTATTTCTACTTTACTACACTATAGCCATGGCCACAAAGGTATATATGCCATTTTGCGATAACAGCCTTGTTCCGCAGTAGATGTGGTCACGCCAGCGTACTTTTGAGCACTATATTTTTTGCAATCGTCAGTTCCAGAAGCTTCCTGGTCCCCATTCCATCAACAATTGAACCACAATTGAAATATTTGCTAGACATTCATATCTAGAATGTTCCTCTGCATCGTCAAATTTTACAATTTACCGATTTTAATTACACAAAACCCTTGATTGTCTCACACTTGCCACCTCATCTAAGCAAGTAAATCAATGAAAATTTTTATACTATGTGCCGGAAATGAGAAATTTCACGAAAAATTTTACCGTATATAAGCGGGGCGAATCCACCCCTTGGTTTTAAAAAAATTTTTTTAAGAACTCTTTTTTAAAGTATCACTTAATACATAAACATGGGTAAAGAAAAACTTCACGTCAACGTCGTTGTCATTGGTCACGTCGATTCTGGTAAATCTACCACCACCGGACACTTGATTTACAAGTGTGGTGGTATTGATAAGAGAACCATTGAAAAAT